>CAJQZN010016245.1:0-15662 GCA_907164685.1 Colias eurytheme | reverse complement strand
CGCTCGTTCCGCGCTCTCGCTTGCACTTCAAGCCTTACATGGAACGCTTCAGAGCGAGGTAACGCCGCATGAGTCATGTTTTTTCGTGCGTGCAGCCGGCTCTATCGAATTATAAGACGTTGTCACGTCAAAAACAGTTGAACAAGATAAACCCATTTAATTATTGTACAGCCTGTAAGCTGTAGTAGCTGTAAGCAGATCTGATAAGAATACAAAGATTGAATTAAATCTCTCCATATCAAGCGAGTCTTGAAGAAACCTAAAGGATTCAGTTACATACAAATTATGTAATGAAGGGTGTTAAAAATTAAAATGGATTAAGGGCCGATTTTTCAATCCTTGGTTAAAATTTATCCGTCCAATAAAGTTTACACGAACATTTTAACATGTCACCTGTAAACTGTCAAATATAGAAAATTAGAATAAATTTTTGAAATGGTAGTTTAATACATTATTCGATGAATAAGTTTTAATCAACGATTGAAAAATCAGCCCTAAGTAAAGTAAGAAATACATGACTTAAACTTTCTTTTAAATCTGAAACCTGTCATAGCAAACTTACCCCACGCTTGAATACTAGAGTAGTCTCCATCAATATCCACATATGGTGCTACAATGTGCAGCTGTGGTCTTCGTGGTGGCTCCTCCTCAGCATCATCGCCAACAAACTCCATGTCTTCTATACTGTCACTGAAATTAATATAATCTTTATTTAAATAGTAACATTCAAATTGATTATTCTGCAAACAATTTAAATAGAGATTATAAAGAAGAATAGATAATACATTGCCATAGAAGATTCCAAATAATAAAAAATCACTACATAGTATAAAACAAAGTCGCTTTCCCTGTCCCTATGTCCCTTTGTACGCTTAAATCTTTGAAACTACGCAACGGATTTTGATGCGGTTTTTTTTAATAGATAGAGTGATTCAAGAGGAAGGTTTATATGTATAATAACATCCATTAAGTAGTGGAGAAGTACTGTTATTTTAGAGGTTTCTAATGTGATGTCGTAAAAAATTACATTTATTCCGCTTACATTGCAAACGCAGGCTGAACCCTACGAGTTTTATCAAAATAATGTACTAAGTATTATACACATTGAAAAGGTCTACAGAAAAGTCCGCGATGGTATATGTCTATCTCTTATGGATAACCCACAATAACTTTTTTTTGTCATTTACTTTAAACGACAAATAATGGCTAATTTTCGAAGCGATTTTAACCAATACAGCATTAATCTTTAACCAATTAAATACCATGGATACATTGTTCATTTAATATAGATCTATATGGCCCTTTACACCGTATGATTTAAGTGAATATTTTCGAAGATATTACAGATTTAAAAATTGCGGGACGTAGCGTTTGCGGCCGCCCGGCTATGTATTTTATACCCGTGCGATGCCGGAGCGGGCCGCTATATTTTTATACCTATACAACGTTCACAATTTTTCTGTAGTGTATTTAGTATCAGCATTGCACCCGTGCGAAGCCGGGGCGGGTCGCTAGTAATAAATAAATACACTTTATTCAGGACCAAGTAAATACAAATTTATCTTGATAGATATAAATCCCAACAGAGGAATTACAATTACAGTGAAACCTGGTTAAGTGAGACATCAAGGGACCGGCAATGTCGTTTCACTTATAGAGGTATTCCACTTACCCAGTGTCTCAGATATACAGGTATAAATAAATATCTGTCTCATTTACAGAGGGTTCCAATAATAAATTGACATTTTTCAAAAATACATCTGTATGATAGTACAGCGAAACTAAAACTGAAGGTAGGTAATTGAAGCTCAAAATTTGTACTTACGTACTTCGAATTACGTGTGGAATTTGTGGAAGAATGAGTAAACAAACAATGTTATCTCAGTTACAGAGGTTTATGCATATAAAATTTACTCACTGTCTCAGTTATAGAGGTAACTATGATGATAAATCGAAAGAACAAATCCCAGATATAGAGGTTTACCTCGTCCCACTAACAGAGGTAATTCAGTGCCAAAGTGTTGGGACCTTAGCATGAGTTCCAGTTATGGAGGTTTCTCACTTATCCAGGTCCCACTTAACCAAGTTTCACTGTACATACTTACAAACAGAGTTACTTTTTATTAGTGTTAATATCTTACCTGGAATCATAACTAATATACACTGGGAAGATGTATCTGTTCAGCTGCCGTATTCTGGAGCGTCTCAACGCAGCCAGCGACTGAGCCTGATCATTGTATGTACTGATCTTCTTTTGCAGCTCATATCTCTGTGACTGAGCATGCTTACCTAAACTCGACACTCGCTTTTGATACCGCGGCAATTTCAACCTTAACTCATTGTTATAAGTCACTAAAGCACTCAGTTCCTTTTTTATAGCACTGATATTGTTCTTTCTTTGGTCTATTGCTAATCGTAACAAGTCTAACTTGTCTCTGGATCTTTTTGTCTCTGTCACCAGGATGTCCTTCTTTAATTTAGGCGCTAGTAACTTTTCACATCTGTCCAATATATGCTGTCTGTTTAACTTTAATCTCATTAACTTCACTTGTTTGTCAGAGAATCTGAAAGTTAAATTGATACTATATATGTTAAGCATTAAAAAATAAACATAAAAATATTTTTTTCGCCATCAGAACTACTACTAGGTACTCATTTAATGCTGTTATGTGTCAGTGTCAATTGAATGATTGATTGCTCCTGTTGATACTGGATAAAAATAAGAAAAAATGTGTAGGTATTATCTTGTAAGAATCCAATTTCAGATGGGCAAGTCTTACAGAAAATGAATTAGTGGAACATGCATTATCTGCATCTATTATCTATTTCAAAGCTATATTTAGACAAGAGCTGCTTATAGGTCAGGTATATGAACTTCTTCATATATACTTCAATCTTTCCTCTGCTGAGAGTCGTATAATTATTTCCTGTTGCTATTGTCAAATGTAGGTTACTAGTGCATGATAACAAACCCAAGGAAATATAATTTAATTAAAAATATAAGGCCATATGTTTATTTCCGCAAACTACGACATGAGTACACATAGTGATGTTATGTTCATTTCAGTTAGTAAAAAGATAGTTCTATCATTAACTTCCATATAGGTTAATATAAGTTATGAGTCATAATAAATAATATATATGCAAAAAACTTACTTATCTGAATAAGGCAATGATGAGTGCACGAAACTACCACTTCTCACACATTCTGCGCAATAGAAATTTCTTTTAACCGTATAGCAAAGTACACATTTTGTATAATGTCCATCACTTTCCGTGGAGGAAACTCTAAAGTCCCGTGGCGCTTCACTTTCCGCTAAATAACTCATCGCTATACTTTTTCGAATTTCACAAACATTGCTGATTGCAATGCAAAACCGCGATTGGAAATGAATACAAAAACCTGTCACATTCAGCTGTGATGAGTGAAAGGCGTAAATGTGACACATAGCGACATTGACATTGACAAATTAAATTGAGCAAATATTTTCCATTTCATCCACTGAGCAGATAATGATAATATTATCTGAAATATTATTTCTTTATTTATCTTGTATGTTTAATTAATAAGTTAACATGTTAACAGTAAGTTTGTTATAGCGTAATCTAGTGACAGATTGACGTGCTATTCGCACTCCAGGCACTAGTAATAAAATGGTTACAGTAAACAAACACAGATGGCGTAATAATGTGGTAATGCGGAATGATACGAATCACGTTAAGATAATAAGACAGTAAGACACACATATTATATCCAAGATTATATCGTACCTACCACAGATCTAGTGTACCTACCAATCTAAATTAATTTATTACATCGTCATACTTAATTAATTGTTTATAGTTCATAAAGCGAGCAAAATCACTCTATTGTGTGAAAGGTCTAAGGGCGAAGGGCAATAGCCATTAAGGTACCTCCATTTATATAAAAAGTTTTATAATATTTTATATCAAAAAATCTAACCAGCTTTACTGAATTTATGTGTACTTACAGATACAGTCAGTCTACATTAACGTTTAAAACACACTGCATGTTAAATATTGTATTCAGCCGTGCGTTGAAAATATGATAATAATATTATGCGATAGTGTAAAAGCACAGGAAAGGAGTGAGTGCTCGGGAACGGTCCATAAAATTACATCCGTCAGGTAGACGGAGATTCCACTTAATTTATCCCGGCTTTTTAATAAAATCGTGTGTAAAATGCGACGGGCGGTCCGTTCGTTAGAGGCTGTGATTGCGGGATTGCTAATGGAATTAATAATTCAGCACATCACATGCAAAAAATTCACCCTTACCGCAAAAGCAAATATTGAAACACTTTGAAATATTTGATGTTAGGAATATAGGACGCTGCTGTGTCGAAATTTGTTAATTTGCAATTGAATTAATTGCTTGTACATTTTACATGGTAAAAATGTAAAAGGAATTGGCGGAAAATTTGAATTTAGGTACTTACCTATACTTACCACACAGTTTCGAAATAGGTAGTAGAAAAAGTAAAAAATGCTCTATAATTATTAAAAAACACCTCATTTTTATTTATTCTACAATTACCATCGTCAAATAACCCAAACACTCATTAATTATCACCTTTATTTAGTGCGAACGTGATACGTATTTCATATAAATAATTTATCAAATGTTTCGTTTTTTCATAGTTTTTTCACGAAGAATGAAACAGAAAACTTTTCATTTTCTCGCCAATGTTCAACGTAATCGTAAAACCACAGATAAGTATTTTGTTTGCCTAAAGGTATATTATAGTACTAATTTAAAACAATATAAATGAGCGGATAATCTGTGAAAATACGAGAACAGACCACACATTAATATAATTGAGAACATTGTGTGTGTGATTGTGTGTTTTTAAATGTGCCGTGTAATAGTCTGTGGGTTGTAAGGGAATATGTCCCGGGACAATGGGCCAAAGGTTTTATGGCGTAGCCCGGGGCACATAAAAATGATTTATACAATCACCGTATCTTAATCCGTTCTTTGTAGTGCAAGTTTATACTTTAGTGATTTTTTACTAAAATACCCGTCGAAGTTTACTAGTAAAACTGTATGTTTTAGAACTTTTTTAGGTAATTTCATTGAACGTTGCAAAGTTATTCAAATTTTATTTATTATTACTTAACTATAATATTATGTATTTATTTCTTGAAAAGTATAATATTAGAATATAAAATAATAACTTACGATCTCAAAAACGATTCTAGAAATTTCCTTTGAATAATATTTTGAAATAAAAAAAAAAGAATTTCCGGATTAATTAAAAAAATAATTCTATTAAAAATGACCTCGAATGGGCTGATAGCTCAGAGGCTGATAGAATATGAACATAAAAAAATAAATATTTAAATTTACAATAACTGATATTGTAGATAATACCACAGACTAATAATAATATACATACTACGTATACAAATAATACCTACAATGCAAATGTAAGTAATGGATGAAGGTAGGTTCGTCTTAATATTTGAGTATTTCAATAAAACATTTACTCGAAACTTCCATACTTCTCGGTTATTATTAACTTTATAAATTCACCTAATTTTTAATACGTTCAGCCACAGCGTTCAGCCAACAAAAATGTGATCATAATGAATGTATTTACCTAAGGGTGTGTATTCACGAGACGATTAACTGGTAGTCGCAAGTTTATAGTGGTTTCCAAGTAAAATAGCTTTAAGTAGTTAGGAATGTTCTATTTAATTTTTTTATTGCTTTTTCACTAGGCTCTTTTGACCGTTATTATATTTGCATAAATACCAAAAAGAGGAAACTTATATCTAGGTCGAATGAAGATAGTTATTGACGACGGGGCGTGTGTAAATGGGTGTACGTGCGCTTTCGAAACTTTGTCAAGTTTGTTTATGTAATAGTTTCAAACTAATTAAACGGCACACAAACACTACCGAGCGCAGAAAGTTGACTTTTCGAAGATTGGTTTATTTTGTAAGATCCACTAGAATACCTATTGAAGAAAATTTCATTAGACCGTACTCTTAGAATAATTAAAAGTAAAGTACTTTATTTACTTATTAAAATGACACAGAGACAAATTAGGTCAACATTTCGTGTAACAAATACTTGATAATACGTTGTTGTATTATTTTTCTGACAGTAAGTAGCTTATTAACTTTCTTCAAGACGCATAGCATCCGCATAAAAAAAGTATATCTAGGTATTTTTTCAAATTAGATATTATCTAACCACAATATTATGTCAAATTCTGATTCATTTTGCTATTCTGCTCTTTAATGAATAATTTAAATATTTACACTATTTAACAATTAAATAATTTAAAACACAAATGATAACATTGAACTATAAGATCGCAAGGTCGTCCCAAAATCGCCCATAGCCACTTAGCCTAAACGTCTCAACGAGCGTAAAAAACGTATTAAAAAGTTGTACTGTACATTCTCAATGCCTTTATTTGTTCAATTTCATTTAAAGTTAACTGAAAGTGGACTGAACTCGGGCTGTAATGCAGTAAATAAGATTGAATTTAGATCGTTGGATTGTGTTATAAAACGATTTCATGGCCGTATCGAAGGGACGACATTAAATTGAAGATATCATTTTAAACGTCGATTGTTTTTAAAGTTTATTGCATTCAAAGGGCTGCTTTAAGTTTTCAGTGAGAATGTACCTACTAAATATTAAAACGTTAGGTAATATAAGTAATATTAATTGTCAAATACATATATATTATAAATATTGCTAATATTTATTTTAAAAATAAAAAAAAAAGACGCGTGGCACTCGGGGACTGCCGCGGTAAAGCTATTGCATAGCATGCCTTCAAGCCACACCTCCGAGCCCGTCGGAGTGGGGAGCGTGAGGTTTTTTCGTTACGGAATTTCTCGATTCGGTCCCCGCGCTCAAGGCCCGCGATAGAAGCTATGCAATAGCTTAAAAGCCTTTCTTAATATTCGGGCTCTGTAAAACATGTATGTTTTGTTTTTAATTCCCATCCATATCGTAATATATTGCCAACAGATCGATCAAAGAGACGCGTAACGCGGCGGGACATTACTATCCAATCAACCTTCGCAAACATAGACGAACGAAGGAAAATAAAGAAGAAAATACTCCGCCATTACCTACCTACAGATAAACAAATGTCGCGTACAAATAGTATTAGGATAAACTGTGGAGCTTTCGTTTAATTTTAACGTGTTATTCTAAAGCTAGTCGTTCGTTACGTTATAGTTTCATCTGCGACAAAAACATAGTAAAATTAAGTAGACTATATTATATTGCGCTGTTACATTAATTCAAGCAAATACTTAAATAAAAATACTGTATAGTTTTATCCAAATCGGTTCAGCACTTAGATTGAATAACAAAAACACATGCATCTATGGAGGTACCAAACATGAAAAAATCACATTTCTAATACTGAATTTCTAATTGGCCTTCAATCGATCGATAGTAATAAACACGTTTCCACTTTAATGGCAACTCATTTCGAGTGTAGTGCTTATAAAAAGAGACTAAGTGCTTTTTAGGGTTCCGTAGCCAAAATGGCAAAAACGGAACCCTTATAGTTTCGTCATGTCCGTCTGTCCGTCTGTCCGTCTGTCCGTCTGTCACAGCCGATTTACTCGGAAACTATAAGTACTACAGTGATGAAATTTGATGGGAATATGTGTTGTATGAACCGCTACAAAAATATGACACTAAATAGTAAAAAAAAGAATTGGGGGTGGGGCCCCCCATACATGTAACTGAGGGATGAAATTTTTTTTTTCGATGTACATACCCGTGTGGGGTATCAATGGAAAGGTCTTTTAAAATGATATAAAGTTTTCTAAAAAACATTTTTCTTAAAGTGAACGGTTTTTGAGATATCAGCTCTCAAAGTCGTAAAAAGTATGTCCCCCCCCCTCTATTTTTATAACTACGGGGTATAAAATTCTAAAAAAAATAGAGGTGATGCATGCTAATTAACTCTTTCAACGATTTTTGGTTTGATCAAAGTATCTCTTATAGTTTTTGAGATAGGTTGATTTAACTGTAATTTATTATATTTGCTGCTACGGAACCCTTTGTGCGCGAGCCCGACTCGCACTTGGCCGGTTTTATTTAAGACTATATCTATTTCTGTACAAGGTATATTTGTATAAAAAATGTATTTAACTACTTATACGTAAAGTTTCATAATATTTGGACCTGTTCGTTTAAAAGTGGGACCCTAATTATTATACACGCACTTTTCCCATTACCACCAGAATACCTTAATAGTAGCTAACGCTACCATTGCTCAAGTAAATGTTGGAAAATAAAAAATAATTGGCGTAATCAAATAAAATAAAATAATACATTTTGATATAATGTCGACTGACTTATATGTAGTTTTTAAATAGTTAGTTTATTTGTCAATGATATAGATGTAACAGTGTGACAAATTTCAAGGTTCATGTTTGGTACGTATACCTACTCAAATAACGTTGTTGTCAACAATAAAGCAAAATTAGCTAACGTCTAACGTATTTTGTTCATCATAATATTCTTAATTCTCACACATTCACCACCCCGTTGCCTCGTCCATAGTTTCGTGGTCTTCCCGCGGTTATGAGCGGTATCATTACGGTTCGATCAGCAGCAGCAAATAGTTATTTACTTCCATTATTTGTCGCGGCGGGAAATATTGCGCTAGAACTCTCTCGAACGTATCTTGTTTACAGAACGATCTCAGGTGTAATAAGCGTGGAATGAGTTTTTTAAACGTAAGATAATACGATATCGGGGTAGAAATTACGTTGTTATTGCTCTTGGAAATATTTAAAAGTTTGCCATTAAGTTTAATATACTTACTTCGGTATTGTGTAATTTTGTTCGGCCTTTTGGTTATAGAGGCTACTTATTCTATTTTTTTATGTCACTCAGAATACTGTAGCTATTGGTGAAAGGTCCCAGGCATAAAGGCATATTCACAATATTTCAAATTGAAAAGATAAAGAGTTGCCATAGAAACTTATGTCAAGCCATAATCGTTGACGACGGTATAAATCTGTCCAAAAATTATTTACACGACCGTGATAAACGCAGGTAGGGAGAATCGTGAGTTATAAGGATTTTTATGGCGTCACTTTTTATGGAAATCCCGCACCCCCTCCCCTGGGCCTCTCCCCCGGATGATAATTTGGATAATTCCAACTTCATGGCGTGACACTTTATTTTTTGCTGTTGGCAATTTTTAATTCATGAAATTTTTTATTATGCTAATCATTCGCGGTCCAATTATAACTTTTTTATGATAGTTGAATTATAAAAATGTTATGTGTAGCTATGTGATGTTTAATTTGATAAAGTTGGTAATAGATTATAGAGTTATTTTAGGAACAGTCGGTAAGTACTATAATAAAAATCGTACTAAATATTATATTTTAATTTTTAACCATATTTTAACGAGACAAGAGCCTTTAAAAGTACATTTAATTGAATAAATCGACCTGTATCATTTTTTCTTCATAGGAAAATAACATGTTGTAGAGCAGTCAGCGCACAATTTTCGTAATTTTACGCTGAAGTAAATTGCCTTTAACATTTTAAAACATATTCATAACGAAGTGTTGAGGCTGAAGAACGCAAGTGAATTTTGTAAAAAATTATATTTATTCAGTTTGTGCCAGAATTAACGAGATGAAATATCGCTCAACTGTGCATATTATGTTTTTAACATATTCGCAAAATAAATTCTATATAGATAACAGCAAGTATCTTTAATATGATACACAGCAACATAAAAGGATTTATTCAGTTTATACAACGCCTTTTTGAACAGTTAATGTTCAATTGGACGTAAAGCTTTTGTGTGCTTTTATTTTTAAACATAAAAACGATTATTATTGTTTATTATGTCACGATTAAACCACAGATTAATAGAAAATTATAATAACGTCTTTTTTATATTCATCGCTATCTCACTTGATTTTAATCAAATATTATCCAATAATGAAATTACCATTACAATTTTCGAAGACTACATTTTTATAAATCAACTTTGTAACCAAAAACAAATTGCTCAGAATATTAAATTATGAGTGACAGGCGCAGGAAGGAACTTTAAATTGAGTTAAAATGAAGTTTGTAAGACTTGATAGATAAATTACGATTATTGGATGAACAAGGCATACTTAAGGCACAGTTCGCGCAGAGCTGCGACACGACGCGGGTGGTGACTGTTGATTGGGTGCGGCGAGAATATCAAATAAATAAATAAAAAAAATATATATCGATAAACTATGATATCGATATCGTGCATATTATCAACTTTAATAATAATAGTATATGCTTATAAGGGTCGAATTCACAAATCAAATCTATTGGTGTTTTGGGACCAGAGGCGTGACAGAATATACACTTTTTTAAGTGACTTTTTAATCGGAAAGTTCATGTTTGCAATCAATTACGTGAAATCCAATTAACGAATTTGGACTTTAGACACTTCAATAGAATTATCGGGACTTTTCACGCGGAAAAGTCATGATTTGTTACTTGCGTTTCAAAAAATTCAAAGGCATATGAGTTTTCCGTTCTGGGTTCACATTCACAAAGGACTTTCCGCGCGGGAAGCTTTCCGGTCCGAAAGAATTTCTTAATACATTAAGGTTACACTGAAATTTCAACTGGCTTTCTATATGATTTCTTGGTAGGAAAAAATATGTATCATTCATATTCATTGTCAAAATAAGATGTTTAAATTACGTTAATTTATAAGTAGTAATAACTAGCATATAAAAGACATTTATGTAATTTTTAGATCATTATTTATACAGGAATTAAAATTTCATACATAGCGTCACTAGAATGCATTTCCAAGCCTTGTGATAACAATGGATTCTTAAGGCATTTGCATGCCGCGTCTTGCAGGTTTACCCTCGGTGTAATCAACCCTTAGGCCTTACATAAACAAGCGTTTTACAATCTATTTAACGTATCCAATAGGTACATATTCAGAGTTGTTTAATATACGCACCCATTATACATACTACATAATCTGAAAATAATTAACATTATGAAGGTTTGGTGTCAAAAATGTACGACTAAAAATTTTATAACATTATTCTGTTTTAGATGATTACCAATCGATATCGAAAATTTATGATAACAACTCACATCAATAAATATTATTTGCTAAGAATAACAGATATACGATATTCCTACAACGTTTTCTATAAACGTATTAACGTTTTCGGCTAAAACGTACTGTTTATGCCAAACTTTAATTTATTTTTCAAGAATCGCAGCGTGTGACCCGTTCGTGCGTCGCCTTCCACAGCTGTATTGTGATGCGTGGCGCGTCTGCCATCGAATTTGGGCCAAACCTTAAGGCTCTAATCTGCACCTGTCTCTGAGGATTACCGCTGATCTCCATTACTGAGAGCTATAAGCTCCTCGACCTCACAAAAGATATTATCATTTTACAACCGTTCGCGGTTTTATTACTTGACAAGAATGTTTGCGGTGACGGATTTTTTATGTTCTACGTTTTTCTAATCTTCAATAATATCTTGATATTAAGGTGTGTGCGAAAACAGAAGCGCCGTCTTATGTAATTTACGAAATTCTAGATATTATATATCTTCGGGTGTGCAAGACGAACAACGATAGTTTAAATGTTCTTGAAAGTTTTGAGTTGTAATACCAATTATTTCGTGATTATGCACCTGTGAATTTCTGATGAAATCCGGATGAAATTTCATTGGTTAATTAAATTTCAGATACCTAAAACATCTGGGGTTGATTTTTTATCAAAATGTTTGCTGAATATGTTGATCCAAACTTTTATATACTTAATTATAATTTTTCAAAATTTAACGTGCTACAACAACGCTGACTGGCTATTTTTACAACACCGCAATTTTCTTTTGAATTCTGAGAAAACCTTTCTCATATGTACGATGATTTAAAAGTTCATTAGCTTGTTGTTTCGCAAAATTATTTATTTAAATAAATAAATAAATACTTAACCTTATATGACTGTTTTACACATTTAAGATGTAACACATGCACGCCGGATAACAATATAATATGAACTTTTTACATTGCACACTGAATACAGGAATTACATAAACATTTAACCGAACCATAAACAATGAATAAAAGCCGGCTCTTAACTTAATTATATTTCTCTCGCAAGTTTGCGTTCGGCAATTGTTTGCGGAACAATAAACAGACCGCGTTGTGCTGTGCTTGAGGACATATTCGTATTGAATCCATATTTTGTGGTATTGTTTTTAAATATTCGGTCGATTTTATACGGGACAGGGACGAGCCTTTTGTTGTGATTGCTGGTATCCTTTGCGTATAGTCCGAGTACAATGCTTCGAGTGTTCGATGATTGTATTAGATAGAATAGAGGTAAATATTTTAAACTGCCTTTGCTGAACACATACGTGATTAGTATCAAAGTATAGAAATGGATAAAATGTTGAAAAATAAATTATCGATGTGTTTATTCCATGTAGGGCTTTAACAAAGTTTACGCGTTTAAAATGCACTTTCAGTAATGCAGAATTGAGCAGAAAATAAACATATTTTCAACTTTATGCACTGTAAATTACAGTCATAGCTCGATACCTATAATATAAGTAAATCTCATTTCAAGTTGGAGACAAATTAAAAAGTAATAATTGCACTTTCGTATTAAGTTTCATGTCACGTAACATATAAATTACTCGAACTTGAGTTGTGACTTTGTAACAATATAGTCTATTCAAAACTAACAGTATAGAAACAAAACTATGCAAAACAAGAGTATTTACATGGACAAATACGTCGGTATCGGGCTCAAGAGCTGATGTATGGATGGTATCTCGCAAACAGCGCTGACGGATTGTGTGTCTCTTTGTTCTTACCTTGTTTTCGTTTATTTGTGTGATATCTTTGTTTATTAGAGCAATCTTTGGATATTTCTCAATTTATTAACACAGATAGGCACTCCAAATATTACTGGGTTGAGTAGCGTTGCTAATATACATGGTACTTACTAGTTTGGTAACTAAATAAATATCATATACTTAAAGGAAATAAATTTTCGATCATAGTTTCAAGCAGAGTTTGACTAGGATATAATTGGGGAATGTAGCTTGTAGATTTACCAAAAAATAAATTTGTGACTGTTTAAACTTTATTTTCCTACCTATTTATCGTAATCAGCAAATATTTACCAGATAACAAAGTATCGCAAATGCTCGTTAGATTACAGGCTAATTATCGTAAAGTGTTAACGAGCCCGTATTTATTCAAACGTCTGTTTGTCCGTCCATGTTTGCGATGCATTTAGCCGGGATTAAGCCGTGTGCACACAGCGCGCTCTGTTTGCTTTGATATCGAAATCGCGCCGTGTGAATGGGGCCTACTTAATGAGAGTTTGTAATTATATTAATTGCTTTTAGTAGGTCAGGTGTCGGGTTATTAGTCGCTTCCGATAATTGAGTTTCAGTGCAGCGTAAATACGGCCGGGTTTATATGTTGTGGGAATATTGGGTGCGGATTTGTTCACGTTATATCTTTATCTGCAGGGATTGGAGTATGCTATTTAAACGTAGGTATGTGTATTTTGTTTTTTTATACATATATTCATATTCCTATTAATCGGAACAATAAAATGTTGATAAAATAAAAAATGTAAAGGTCGATTTGCCAATTTGATGTGCTCTCATTTTGGTCGTTCATTTAAAATAAAAAAGAATAGGTATAATTTTAAGCTCCGGATTCAACTGCTCTTGTGTTAGATAAAAAGCATATTTCTTGTGAAACTTGGCAACATTCCACGAAGTTGCACTCATTCAACCAATTGCGTGATTGATTCAAATATCTACGTTTATTTTACGAATAATATTGTCTTCACCCACCATTGCATTATTCCACCAAGTTTTTAAATAGCACGTGAAATATATACTCTAGGTTTTTAAAAATAATGATGACTATAGTTCTGTATCACTGTTATCACAGTCTGTTTTTAACTGCGATAATGGGTAATATAGCAGATCTATATATGTACAATATACATATTTGTATAAAGGCGATCATACAACTTTGTAAACATTAAGATCCCGAATCCAACAACATAAACAACAAAAATGGAACACTCGGAGTCACGTTCCAACAACGAAAGCCGAAAGCAAATTAAACTATTGGAACTAACAACGTGACATCCCCCTCGCAGTTACAAATGGCGGCAAAACCCAAACTCGTAAATATCAAGTTCAATTACACTCCCTTTTTGCTAAGCGCTCGTGTTTTTACCCCGTGAACCGGCCTGTTTATAATTTAATATCTTCGTTTGAAGGGTTAATGAAATCACGCGTATTGTTTGTGCTTAATTAATTCCAAGTTCAGATATATTACTAGTGATTCAATGGTTTCATTAGCGACATTAGAAAAAATAAACATACTCACGTTACGTATACGCTGTGTTGTAGATATTTACATTAGGCATTACATAATGTTTATAATGACAAACAACTCTTCTAGACAATTAATAAATGTAATAAAATAAAAGTCATGTCACAAAGTAATAATCGTGGCAAAGTAATAATGATTTTAATTTACAAAAGTTACGAGACGTAGATGCTGTCTCTACGGCATTGCTACGAATGTAGCGGCCTACGAGTAACGTGCGTAGAGTTCTACGTAGTACGCTCGACACAATCTGACATTTTATGCATGTCAATCTAAATTTTTTTTAGTTATATACAAAAGTATAAAGTTATGTGTGACCAGTCAATTAGTTATAAATGTATTATTTAATAACTATAACTACATTGTAATTTTATATTATATAGGTAAACCAGAATCTGATGGCAATTAGGGAAATCAAAATTTGGAGTGTGCAACACTAGGGAAAATGGACTGAACGATCTTGATACTGCTTATTTTTTATTTTGTCCTCAATATCATTAGTCACATTACATAAATGGACAATACTGTACTTAATAAAGAGATATCCACTTAATATTATGTAGTAGGTAGTAGGTACATACTTACATATTGTATAATATACTTATTACTTTTATACAGGTAATACATATTATTATTTACACATACCTATATTTGTATATTTATTATCAGTATGCCATGTGAAAATATCGATATAATGATAATGTAGATCAAAACTAGACTGCTTATAATTTTTTATAAAATAAAATAAAAATAAAATAAAACTATGTTTATTTTCGTAAGTATTAACAGATACACACATTATAAAATTGACTTGGACAGCTTGGACTTGACGAATAGCCGTATTGGAAACTCCTGTAATAAGTTTTCATAAAATTATATTCTAATCAACAAACAATATTATACCTACATATAATATTTTTTAATTTAAAGTATCAAAACGGGTAAGTCCAATTTACCAATAAAATCTTCAAAATTGAAAATTGTGATGTTTTTGACCCTTCTTCATCGAATATTTTTCTATACACATTATAAACAACACCTCTTGCTTGTGATCGCAGCGGCTTTTTCGACATTTTCGAAGATTTTTTAGACAAAATCCTAAAAATTATTCATCAACTGCAAAAAAGACAAATAATTTGACAACGAATTTGATAGTTGTCAAATAAGTTGCCACATGAAAATCTTTTATTTCTTAAATATAAATATGCCATCAGATTCTGGTAGACCTATA
>CAJQZN010016244.1:0-19886 GCA_907164685.1 Colias eurytheme | reverse complement strand
ATAGCCTTCCTCGATAGATATGTTTTATAATACTGAAAGAATTTTTTAAAATCGTACAAGTAGTTCCTGAGATTAGTGCGTTCAAATAGTCGAAACCTCAGTTTGTAATAGAATAGCATTAGAAAACAATTTTAAATTTGTAAAAGTTCATTAACTTGTGTATTACAGAGATATATGTAAAATTAAAAAAAAACTACATCTAACCTGAATACAATATAAATTCACAGCAATAGAGTTCAAAATCCCTTTATCCAGTTTCAAATTTCATTCTAATAGTCTAGGAGACCACTTGAAAAACACCCTGTATCACAAATACTCAGAGAGATCTGCCGATACGTTTGAGATCACTTCATACATAGTTGCAACATCATAGGTTCGGTATCTTTGATCTATGTAGATTGTATAATCAGGCGTTGGAAATTACGATAAGTTTTAACACGTAATGAAAGGGTTTTTAAATAATTAATCGTTAGGGCTTTCAATTCAATGTAAGGTATGACCTTAGGCTGAAATAAGGGTACATAATTATATAGGTTCCAATAGTATTATTTACTAGCTGCTCCGCGCGGTTTCACCCCCGTGGCTCCACCCCTGTTGGTCGAAGCGTGATGATATATAGCCTATAACCTTCCTCTAACACCGAAAGAATTTTTCAAATCGGACCAGTAGTTCCCGAGATTAGCGCGTTCAAACAAACAAACAAACAAACAAACTCTTCAGCTTTATAATATTAGTATAGATGTATAATATGTAAGCTTCGTATATAGTTACTTATGACTCTTACTTTTTTAACACATTTGCCAGAATATTAAGGTTTTTGTATTTATACACTAGACATTATAATTATTTGACTCTGTAAAGAATTTAGAATAGAAGTTGTTTTAAGAAAGAAAGCATTTATTTATTTCAACACACACAAACACGCAACGATAACAGTATAAATTAAACGAGGTAAATTAAAAAAGACGTGTGGCACTCGGGGACTGCCGCGATAAAGCTATTTATTGCATAGCATGCCTTCAAGCCACACCTCCGTGTCCGTCGGAGTGGGGAGCGTGAGATTTTTTCGTTACGGAATTTCTCGATTCGGTCCCCGCGCTCAAGGCCCGCGATAGAAACTTTGCAATAGCTTAAAATTTAAAAATCATCAATCATATCATAAATTAATGTGTAGTTGCGTCACCAAAAAGGACGCCACGCATTGATTCGTCTACGCTCAGGGCACAGCCTTAATAAAATATAAGGTGTAGCAAAAATGCCACTCAAATAGCTATTTATAAGCTCTATAAATTCCATCCAACAATATTCCTAGAACTGCCTCCAAACATCCGGAAAGTTCTTGTTTTCATAATAACACGAAAATAATAATCATTATGAAAACATTTCGTAATTTTATCAGATAAAAGTTTCGCAGTGACATTGTTTACCTATTTCCATAATTACACGTCTAGACATTATTGGATGACATTCATTTTGAACGGACATTCACCTCATATTTGATCATAAAATGATATAGGTTTAGTGGTTGGAGTGAACTTTGAAGGTATTTGATTCCTGGATCTGACTGGAGTAAAATTATGATAATTTATCATGGATCTCGGTATAGTGCTGTTAAATGGGGTAAAAAAATCGTAAGAATCTGAAATTGGTCTAACATAGTTTTTGAACCTTATTTCTTCTTTCTGTCTAAAACGTCCATAAGAACTAGACTAAAAAGCTGGTATCAAGTACCTTGATAAACTGCAAAATATACCTAAATACTTACTGTACTTACTGTAAAAATTCACAGCAGAAACTGACATTTTAATAAATCCTGTACTGATTTTCAGTCCATATATACAATAATTAATTTTCTTCAATAACATTTTATTAACGTATTTTGAATCAAAAATAGCTTTACATTTATCTCGTATAGAGGTTTTAATACAATATTATTTTCTCTCAGGGCTCGGCTAAAACGCAATAAATATTTATCGTCCGTCAGATCAACGGATTAAGGCCTTTTGATTTGCTGGATTACTATCAGACTTTTGGCCCTAATAGAATTTTAATATATTTATAAATGGGAAGTCCCTTCTAGTCTTCCCCTTTTTTTTTAAGTGGGGAAATCTTGCATAGATGCCCACGGCCTCCGGGGAAGGGGCCGTGGGTTATGTCGGATTCCTACCGACCAAAACCCCACTGTGTTCCGTCAAGCCGCATCAACGACGGGGCCACGGGTGTTTAGTGATCGATTTTTCTTTACTTGGTAATAGAGAAAATCGATCCAAAAATAACATTTGTATTTACATTTTGAGGAAATAAAATTTCTAATATTCCTTAGTCCTTAAAATGCGTTAACTGTCCTATTTTAATTTCTTCGATAATATTCTTATCGTTAACACCATTTATAAATGCCTATAAATGACTATTCAGTAGTCTGTGCCTACACAAAATAATACTAAAAGAAATAGAAGATGCCTAATTCTATGAGCGTAATATAGGTATAATATCCGAAACTTTCCTTACAATTTAAATCAAATAATTCTAGCAACATTATTGTTCCATTTAGTCTCTAGGTATTTATTACCCAAGCAGTAAACTAATTAATTGCACAGTCAAATACTGTTTCTAGCAACATATTTGTTTAATTGTGATTAAACATTGTCTTCGTGGATGTTCTGATTCCAATGATCGCATTGGACAAAGTTGCCAAATTAACTTTGTATAGTATCCTCCCTACTTCATCATCATCACTACATAGTATAAAACAAAGTCGCTTTCTCTGTCCCTATTTCCCTATGTCCCTTTGTATGCTTAAATCTTTAAAACTACGCAACGTATTTTGATGTGGTTTTTTTTAATAGATAGAGTGATTCAAGAGGAAGGTTTTAGTATATAATTTATAAGGTTTTAGACAAAGCCAGCGAAGCCGCGGGCGGTAAGCTAGTAATATTATAAATGCGAAAGTTTGTGAGGATGTGTGTGTGTTTGTTACTCTTTCACGCAAATATTACTGAACCGATTACAATGAAATTTAGCACACATATAGAGGGTAACTTGGATTAACACATAGGATAGGTTTTATCCCGGAAATCCCACGGGTACGGGAACTATGCGAGTTTTTCTTTGAAAACGTGGGCGAAGCCGCGGGCGGAAATCTAGTAGTATATAATGTAATAAAATATGTATGTTCGTAATGCTTTAGCGCTCTTGGAGAGTTCGGTATATGATTCAGTTTAATTCTTCGAAAGTATACGATCATACATTAGATCTATGCATTAGAGCTAGAACAGTAATATTTCGCTAAGGACGAATCGAAGCGAATCAGGGCGAATGAAGCCAGTAATCGACTATCCTATAATCTATGCATTTAAATGGTATATCTACAGTCTACACTTTACTAAGAAACTACATATTGTATACTTATATGTAAGCACTATAAAATATCATTTTTATTCATGCCTTAATAATTAGTAATCATAAAACACATTATGTAAAAATGTTGGACAAGTCCGGTAAAAGACTTTGTGAGCCCTTCTAAAGCATTTTTTGTAATTGATATCAATAAAGCAATTAGATAAATTCAAAGGCAGATGTTTGTCAAGAATAGCACAAGGTTATTTTAGTTCCCATTATCAGTTGTTAAAACTTTATGGCAATAAAAAGTGTTATCGTGCGTTAGTCGTCGCTATGTCTGCCAGTTCACACCTTGACGGTTGATCGCGATCCTGCATTATCATGATTATCTTTTCGATTGGTACATGTTATGGGATAACAGCAGTTATTAGTAGTTTATTTTTTCTAATAGTCTATGTGTGATATTGTAGTAAGGATTTATTCAAATCGATTGAGGGACTACTGACATCAGTGTCGACTGTCGCAACATGCAGCGTAGGCTTAGTGGTTACATCTTCTGGTTCCACTTTTTTGATTTAGTTGTATTATTTTATGTGTTCTGAGTTAAATTTTTCTTTCTGTCTCTCTTTAGCTGCCTGAGATTATGATTTTATCTAAGTTATCTACCTACTTTATATAAATGTAGGAATTTTATCAAAATATGTGTTATATTGTTTGCTACAGTTCGTATATTAGTTAGAAGGGGTTTTATTCCAATGTGGTGGTTATTTATGAAGTATTATTTAATTAGGTGAAGGGTATGTATTTCATCAAAATAAATAAAATTTAACCTAAATAATTAGAAGAAAAGTGATACAGAATATCTTACAAAAAACCTATAATAGCTTATTATTACCTTTTACCTACAGCTGTTATATTTAAACGTTATCGTTTACATCTTGCACCACAACATCGAGCAGAGATATCGTTCAATGAACTTTTTCATGAAGGACAGAGAAAGTGTACTGGATTTGTTTATCATATTCAGCCTGATTGTTTATTTTTATTAGAAACTAGCTTTCTGACCGGGTCTTTACCCGCGTAGTTAGTAAAAAAAATCAAATTATTAAATAAATCTGTTCCCACATGAAAGACAGACAAACAAACACACTAAATGAAACTCAACAAACTATAGATTTAAGTGGACATCATACGAAGTCGATGCTTCATATTTAATGTTTCTTTATAAACAACTAGCTTTCCGCACTTTCCTTTGAATCACCCTATCTATGTAAAAAACTGCATCAAGATCCGATGTGCATTTTTAAAGATAAAGCATACATACTAAGAAGCGCAACTTAAGGTCCTAAGACACAAGTATTTCACTTAGTTTGGGATCCACTGTAAAACATAAATGGACAAATAAATTTATTTCATTTCATTTTCTTATATACAGACATTACGACAGACGCAGGAAGCGACTTTGCTATACTATGTAGTGTCTCAAATTTTTTCTAAAATCGAACCCGCTACCAACAAAGCACGCTACCCACATTACGATTTACGACCATTTCGGGGCATTTTTAATTCAGCGTTATGACGCCAAATAAATTCTAATGAAACTGGGTCCAGGGGTTCGCAATTTTGGTTCACGACATCGTTTGCGTAATCTGTGAAATTTAACGTATCATTACCGTGATTCATCTTGAGTGAAACGTTATTATTTTGGCTCGGCTTTCACTGTTTGTTATTTGGTAACAGTTTTGGGTTTTTAGCAACTGACTGTAGCTGAAGTATAGATTTTTTCAGTAACTTTTATGGTTAATTAAACACATATCATGCAGGAGAATCAGTATGTATCGCTCTACACGCGGTTTTGCGTACACATTCATGCGATATGGTTAATTGTTATTTTCTGTATTTTGACGATGCAAAATCAATTAAACGAAGTCTAGATTAATAAATAAATATTTGTGTCTTTGATAGCAGTTTCACTTAATAAACAGCTTCGATCTCTTATAGATATGAGTTTTACTTTTCATGTTAAAAGCAGCAAAAATATGAATTGTAAAATCGCATTTGTTTACGCTTGTAATAAGACCATAATTGTGTTAAAAGACGAAACTAGTATATTAAAGCATTACAAAAACGAAATATAACAATAATGCCATTTACAAAAGGGCGCAAAAGCTTAATAAGCTCAAAGCTTGCTGAGTAAGGCCCAAGCTTGCGTTGAAACAATAACAAAAATAATAAATCCCCTCAAAGACGGCTGACAGCCGCGAAACTATTCGGTGGAAAAACCGAGGAAAGCTGGGTGACCATGCATTTCGGTCAATTACGGACGATCCATCAATCAATCAGAAATTTTGATTGATTGTTGTTAAAAATAGTGTAATGGATACAATAAAGAAGAATAGGGAAGATAACGCTACAAGCATGAAATTAAAAGTTTCATGATTAATAGATAAGTTGATTGATGCATCGTTTATGACTTGGTTAACTTTCAGATTTACATGGTATTTAGGGTACACATTATACTTATTGACGCGCTTAAATATTAGGAACTAAATAAAAATCAAATTGACATTATTTCTATAAGCCCTTCGTAATTATCTTGTCGTCGTTGAAAATATGGTTACCAATATTTAATTAGAGTAATTTATTTGTTTTCTCTTATAGTATTGTGGTTTTACAAATTAAACTACAAATATAATGTGTAACTAGACAAACAAACAATTCGTCATTTTATGGTTAGTGACGCACGCAATAAATTAATTAAAGAATATGTAGCTTATAAATTATTATAATAGCCTTTTTGGTTAAGTGTATGACTAATTTAAAATAATATGTAATTTCAATCTCAACATGGATTAAATATTTACTGTGCTATATAATTTCATTATCCATGGTAAATGTTTTTTTTAATTAGCAATAAAATTATTGAGTTGTTTTGAAAAAAAATGAGTAACTGAAAAAAATTTTAAAATTACTCAACTCTAATCAAACGTAATTTCAACAAAATCAATTGTAATAATAATTTTGCAAATCATCAACGATTTAACGAAGGTTTTTAAGAACCTTTAAATTAATTCCTTCACCAAACTAATAATGTAAAACTACCCACAATTACACAAAATTATAAGCCACCCTACTCCCGTCACAAACGTACGGAATCCGGCGAACGGAAAGCGAGAAAATTTCGTTATACATGCGAAAATGGGGAATTTTCTTTGGAAAGTCTTTGGCGAAGCGTGATCGGCCCCCCGGCTATTGACTGGGCTAAGTTATTGTGTGAATAGTATATCGAAATGCTAATTTAATGGAATACTTACTATATTAACATTATCTAATGCTTTTAGAAATTAAAGATATTAACGGATTTTAAACGTGATTTATTTATACTATCATTAAACCGACGTTTCGCACGTAAAATCAAACACAAGAAAAAAAACTATTGTATTACCATTATCTAATACTAGCCGCTCGTCCTAGCTCCTCCTCTGCTGACCAAAATGAAATAGATTATACTTCCTAATATAATGAAAAAAATCATTAAAATCGGTTCAGCTCTTTTCGAGCTCAATTCAAAAAATCAAACTCTTTACAATATTTACTTTTCATAGCATGGTGTTTGTAGTTAAACTCCACGAAAACGGCTAGACCGATTCTCATGAAATTTTGAAATACCCTATTGGTCTGATTGGTCTTCAGGTCTGAGAATCGTACGTCTATTTTTCATCCCATTAAGTGATAAGAGTAAGCAGAACAACGTTTGCCGGAACAGCAATGATGGTAGGTATATAATGGTAATATTTTCATCTTAAGTAATGTTTGTGCTGGTGCATAGGTTTCAGGATTAGTAGGGTTGTTAAGTTATAGCATCTTTCACTGCATCGTATATACGGATATCTTTCATAAAACCAATAAGATAAAAGATATGGTTAATATGTGTAGTAATAAATACCTTATTGGTACCTACAAGTATATCTGTAGAGACGAAATAATAATCGTATTGGTCCTTCGAGACAGATTTGTAAAATATAACATTTTCAATCATTTCTTAATCATAAAAAGACAGAACATGTCAGACTTTAAAATTACACCGGCCGCTACCAAGTTTAAATTTTAAGCTGTTTACACATGAGCGACTTTTATAAGACTTATGTATGAACTTCACACAACTGCTCAGTTGACTTGCAAAGTTTAATATGCGTCTTTTGTGTTTATCCCTAATATATAACTCCCAAACTTCCTATTCGATTTGTTTTTGTAGATAGATTTTATTATTTTTCTCGTGATATTTTTTTTTCATACAAATGCGGGATCTACGTTTATAAAAATAGTTATGCAATTAGTGATGGGTCAGTAATTGAAATTGATATTTTTGGTTTTATGGCATTCAAATGCTTTATAAATATAAATTTATAAAGAATATAAATTTATAAAGAATAGAAAAAATTCGATCACGAGGCGGGACTTGAACCCGCACCCTTTCGCGCCATTCCGGGGCGGATGCCTGACCAATTCAGCCACTCGTGACCCGCCAGAGCAATCGAATTTATTCTATTCTTTCAGTTTTATGTGTCTATGGGACACACCGCGCGCCATCTATTGAGGTGATAAACAACCATCTCAACGAATATGAAACACTTTTCAGTGAATATAATATTGTAACGATGGAACGCGACCTTTTTTGTGTATAAATTTATAAAGAATAGAAAAAATTCGATCACGAGGCGGGACTTGAACCCGCATGCTTTCGCGCCATTCCAGGGTCAGTAATTTAAAATTATTATTAGTGATAGTAATTTAAACTCACATAAATTACCTATTGTATAAAATCTTAATGATATTGTGTAATATTTACATTATTATAGAGGTAATTTTAGTCGCATTATCGCACGTCTGTAATCAGCCTAAAACATCACAGGCTAACTTAAGCTCAACTTTTAATAAAGTAATTTCAAAGTTACGACGGATCGACTCGAGTCACAATTGTATCAATTTACGCTTGATAGCTTAAACTTATTTATTTTTCATTGTTGTTATTTTTCAAGGGCGTTGAATATTCATAATTTCATAGTGAATTTAGAAATAAGTAATATTTTCTTTCGATAAAGTTATTTTCATAGTTTAGATAAGCAAGTTAAAAGGTCTTTGGAAAATGCTTGAACAAACACACAGTTTGATCTTATTTCTATTAGTTTATTATGTGTTTTAAATATCCAATACAGACAACCATAATTATAGGCACAGGTGTATCTTATTAGTTGGATATTACAGTTTCAATAATGAAAAATCTATACTAATATAATTATAAATCCGAAGAGTTTGTTTGTTTGTTTGACCGCGCTAATCTCAGGAACTACTGGTCCGATTTGAAAAGTTATTTCGGTTCTATATATTATCACGCTAAGACAAACAGGAGCGGAGCAATGCGGGTAAAATCACAGAGCACAGCTAGTAATACAAAAACATTAAACAAAATATTATTGACATAATGATAACTTTTATTATTAAAATTGCCACTCTAAAATCTCAAAAATCCCTACTAAAGAAGTCTGCAAGGAAACGAAAGACAACCCAATAGAACGTCTAGTTTTAATTAACTAAAACACGTTAAATTCCCCGTCCACGTAAAATGACGGTAGCTAGAAATAATTTGAATTGCTCGCGAACTTCACTCGTGAAAAAATTCAACCTGCGTCGCCGTTATTTTAGGCATTTTCAATTATGCACCGCCTTTTTTAGCTGGATTTTTTATCTGTAGGTAATGGAATAGTGGCATTCTTCTTTGAATAGTTGAATGGTGCAGATTGTGCCTAATTTGTCTTATCTATATCAATATTATGAAGCTGAAGAGTTTGTTTGTTTGAACGCGCTAATCTCGGGAACCACTGGTCCGATTTGAAAAACTCTTTCGGTGTAGTCCATTTATCGAGGAAGGCTATAGGCTATATATCATCACGCAAAGACCAACACGAGCGGAGCCACGCGGGTGAAACCGCGCAGCATAGCTAGTATCAGATAATGGAAACATATAGTAGGTATGTGACTAGACAAAGTTTCCCGGGATTAGGATAGGCTACCTATGTAACGGTACTCGGTAAGGATGTAAAGCTTTTTAATGGTAAGACGTTTTTTTTTAAATCAATCGAATATCTTTATATATAATTGAGTTAAATCGTCAATAATAAACAGAAATACAATTTCCTTTGTCATTTGTATTACATATATCATTATATGTATCAGCTGCAACATCTGAAAAGCTGAAGTTTCAGTATCACTTAGCGTATTTCAATGATAATGGCAAATTACTTTTTTAACTCTATATACTTTAACTAACCTAGGCTATTATATTTTAAACTCAAAACTCAAACATTTATTTATTCAATTAGAGTTCTTCGAGAAACACTTTTGAATCGTCATTACATATTATATTTAACACTAGCTTTCCGCCCGCGGCTTTGCCCGCGTTCTCAAAGAAAAACCCGCACAGTTCCCGTTCCCGTGGGATTTCCGGGATAAAACCTATGCTATGTGTTTATCCAAGTTACCCTCTATATGTGTGCTAAATTTCATGCAAATACATCTAAGGAATAAAAAGTTTCATACATACTTCTATCCCCTATTTTACCCCTTAAGGGGATGAATTTTCTAAAATCCTTTGTTAGGGGACGCCTACGTTATGACATCTACCGGCATGCCAAATTTCAGCCCGATACGTCCAGTGGTTTGGGCTGTGCGTTGATAAATCACTATATCAGTCACCTTTGAGTTTTATATACAATAGATTAATTACCACCGATTCGGAAAGCAGTATCTATGGAGAAGAACCGGCAAGAAACTCCATCCAACTTTAGATATTGTATTGTGTCTTAAAAATATAAAAAGTGTAACATTTTCATTAGACAGCTTCATTTAGTTCCTTTACAAAATCTTATAAACTAAATACCTTAAAATTGTTTCATTTTTAGGTCAAGAACTTTCAATTTTGACTTTCTCCATCGTCCTTATTGATTGAATATTCCTTGCTATATTTATGAAAAACTAAAGCACATTTTATCGAAATAGAGCGTTCCAAGAAGCAATAAATAAATATTTTCAATAGCGGACAGCACCCCGGCATCCAATCTCTGTACCAGAGACATTCTAATATGCTTGGATACAGATCTCACTAGATAGGGTTGACCAGAGAAAGTAATTGTTAGAAATATTCTGTTTAATTTTTTATTGTAGGCAAAAAGATTGATTTCTTTTGACTGAAATTTTTTATGACTTATCTTTCTTATATATAAAAATGAATCGCAAAATGTGTTGGTAAGCGCATAACTCGGGAACGGCTGAACCGATTTCGATAATTCTTTTTTTATTATATTCCATGAAGTACGAGGATGGTTTTTATGTAGAGAAAACGTAAATATGTACCACGGGCGAAGCCGGGGCGGACCACTAGTTTTAAATATAAAAATCTTTGGTCGTGACGCAGAGTTGAAAGACGTATGAAAGGACGTATGGTTTTTTTGTAATATTGTTGTATGTGTATAGATTATATGAAAATTCACACACATTCTGTATGCATCTATAATTATTGTATTAGGTATATGAGTTTGTATGTGTTTGCAATATGAGCATAGGTACCACATACACACACACAAGCTTAAAACGAAATACATTTGTTTTTGCATTTACCACCAAATACAAAAATGTTGAGCAATTTTAGAATTTTGAAGTCAGAACTAAATGTATTGTGCTTTAACTTATCAAACAACTCTAAATCTCTTTAAAAAATATATTTTCATGCTTTTGAAAGGCTGTTCTTACCTACTTATAATAAATAAATAAGTTGCAACTAATAATGCTCTAACCAGCCCTTTAAGGGGATGCCGAGGTTAGATGTACCTTGTTTCGAAACGTAAACATTGAACCGACACTACCATTTAATAGTATTCTACTTATTCTGTTACTGTGATGGGAATCGAACTGGTGACCTGTGTAGTTTTAAGGTAAAAACACTAAAAATGTTGACGAAATCAGACGATTTTTTCATCACTTTTCATTGCGTGATAGGCTTTTACAAATTATGAGAATACAAAATGATAAATAAAATCACCGTTCTCAAGATATTAAATTTTTTATTTGTGTTTCATAGAATAATAATAAGTTTCCACTAGATATAACTGTTTTTATGGTTCATGACTAATAAATATTCTATTCTTTTCAGGTGCTACGCCGGCCGCCGTCTTCAGTTTTATAATGCTTAGATGTTTAGTTGCTCAATCTATACTAATATTATAAAGCTGAAGAGTTTGTTTGTTTGGACGCGCTAATCTCAGGAACTACTGGTCCGATTTGAAATATTCTTTCGGTGTAAGATAGCCCATTCATCTAGGAAGGCCATAGGCTATATATCATCACGCTAAGACCAACAGGAGCGGAGCCACGAGGGTGAAACTGCGGAGCGCAGCTAGTTACTAATAACAAATGACTTGATTTGAATTGTAAATAAGTAATTATTCCATAAAACCTGGATGAATCCTTGTAATTACATAAATGTAAAAGTTTAAAAGACAGTTTCTTTACGATGCAATGTACAATAATACTTTGTTGACATTTCAGTTTGAAGTACAATACTTATACTCACTACCTATTATAAAACAAAGTCGCTTTTTCTGTCCCTATGTCCCTATGTATGCTTAAATCTTTAAAACTACGCAACGGATTTTGATGCGGTTTTTTGTAATAGACAGATTGATTTAAGAGGAAGGTTATAGTATATAATTTATTAGGTTTTAGACAAAGCGGGCGAAGCCGCGGGCGGAAAGCTAGTTAAGTAATAAATGAAAATATAATAACACTACTCAACGAAACGTCATGTTAAGTATAACTGGAAAAGGCTGCTATTAGCTATTTTGAGTCGCATGAAACAAAATTACATGTAAAAATGAAACCAGTGGAATTACATTTAAATTAAATTTAAGTGCAAGCGCTGTCACAATTATGTGCTTGAAGTTTTTAATGTAGGCAAAAAATATTTAACGTCAACTTGGAAAATCGTTAATTATACGAAATGTAGATTGTATATCATATTTTGGGGTTCCGTGAATATAGGTAAAAACCGTTTGTACATGTTTTTCTCTTATTTTATGTTTTTTCTGTGTTTCTATTTCCTATTTGTGAGCAATAAAGAGTTAAATAAATAATAAAAAAGAGCGTGTGTGCCGAGCACAAATGTCAGAAGAAACTTCTTTATCAAGATTCAAAGATATAAAATCGTTGCCTTACTCCATGACGTGACGGAATTGTCATAACGCGACCTTGAAATTTTACTCTTAACGCACTTAAAGTTTCACATCAATAAATAAAATTGGCAAGTTATACGAGTAAGTAAGTATAATAATAAATAAGTGTTTGTTTGTATGCCATGCAAAATATCTTGAACCAATTTGACAAGAATAGGTTGTATTTATATCATATAGATTGTTACTTGAAATTCTGTATCGGAGTTTATTCATATTGGTCGATATTACTCGAGAGAATCTAACCCATATTCCATTGTATGTATCACAATTCTCAATAGAAACTATATTTGTCAAATCTGAATTGTAATACAGAAACAACGATATATGTATATGTAGAGAGAACATTTAAAACATGTACGGAACCAAGGAATATGTTTTACTAATACGTCCTTTATAAATATGAAAGATTGTTTGTAGGTCTGCTTTACGCCTACACAACTGAACCGATATTCATGATTTCTTTCAAATATTTAGAACAGAAATTGACTAATAACTACAGAAATAACTTATTTTTATCTAGAAAACTAAACTTTATTTCATACTAGCTTTCCGCCTGCGGCTTCGCCCGCGTTTTCAAAAAAAAACCCGCATAGTTCCCGTTCCCGTGGGATTTCCGGGATAAAACCTAGCCTATGTCACTCAGAAATGATGTAGCTTTCCAACAGTGAAAGAATTTTTCAAATCTGCCAAGTAGTTTCGGAGCCTATTCAATTCATACAAACAAACAAACAAAAAATCTAACCTTTCCTCTTTATAATATTTGTATAGATGTATAGACTAGCTGTTGCCCGCAGCTTCGCCTGCGTGGAAAAGATAAGTAAACATGATACAAATGTTCATCCCCTATTTTATCCCCTTGGGGGTAGAATTGATCAAAACCCTTTCTTACGGGACGCCTCCGTCCTAACATCTACCTGCATGCCAAATTCAGCCCGATCCGTCCAGTGGTTTGGACTGTGTGTTGATAGATCACTATATCAGTCACCTTTGAGTTTTATATATATATAGGTAGGGGATGTAAACAATTTTGTACGGCTGTTTTTAACGGTGCATTTACATCAAACGAGCGAATGGTCATTCTAACCCCGCTATGTCAAATTATTTTAATGTAAACAAGCGTTGAGCATTCTTTAGTTGTTATTAGTGCGTTCGAAAAGATTCCATGCAATGATCTAATACTGTACAACTCTGAATACGATTTCGTTTACACTAAAAGAACACGAAAGAATGCTTTTGCTCTAGCTCTAACTCTACGTCCGTTTGATGTAAATGCAGTTACATGAAAAACACGCGAGGAAAACCGCGATGAAAAGCAAGTCCAGAAAAACTCTACATAATGTCAAATAAAAGCTTTTTATTAAATGCATATTAAATAATATAAAATACGGAACCATTTAATACGTTAATGAACGCAACTCGAAACTCGTGTACATCTGACATTTTATTGTATGAATGTTTAATATTTTTGAACGTAAGTATCATTGTACATGTAATTCGAATATTCATCGTAGGTTATGTTACTTCCTTGTTTCAGGAAAAATAAATATAATTCTTAGCGCTTTTTATTGTGTGGGGCCTGTAGCTGGACCCTTTGGATTTCCTTGCAGAGTTTATTTGCAAGGAAAGCCACAGGCTCCAACGAGCTAAAAGTAAACTATGTTTTAAACAAGATTATAATCAATCTCTAAGTAAAACTACAAGGGAGTACCTGATGCAGAAAAAAAAGTATATTTTCTGTATTACTTAGGAATCATGTAGCTTACCCAAGTAGATATTAAAATTGTTGAAATATTAAATTTTTGTTATTTTCCCCTCTATAATATGTTCTACTTTTTATGTTTGTTACCAGAACAATGTTTAGTACAAAGGTTTTGATTTAAATTTTAATTTTACAGAATATTCCGATATCACATGCAACAATATAGCCTAAAAAGGCCCAATATTAACAGATTTTACGACTTATATTCAACACCCCAATTTTTTAATTAACTTTTATTACACTTTCCATTCAGGGGTACATACACAGGGACAAAAGATTGATCCCAAAACGATAGTCGAATCTGTAAATCGACTACTAAGAGCCTGATTGACTTTTTATGGGGGGAGGGGATGTATATATGTTTGTATAATTAATAAGGAAACCTGACTGGATGTTGTTTTGTCCAATATAGCGGGTTTATTACAGGCTTAATTAATTGTGTTAACAAAAGGCAGTTTATTCGATAGGTATAGGAAAATCGCGTCAAAACCGGTCCTGCCATTTCAGAGATTGACTGACACAAAGCAATTTTAATGTTTTTTTTATAAGTTTTGCTTTAAGATACGATTAATATCTGTCATGTTAACGTTACAAAGGGACAACTTATTTCGTCGTATAAAAATACACAACACGTACGAATATTTACGAAATACGACTTTATTACTGTTTTTGACGCGAAACAATTTTTTCAAACGTCTTAATCTTACATTCGTGACATAATCTCAAACGTTACTAAATTTGTTGGATCGTAAAATTTTTATTCAAGAAGTATAGAAGCGTAGAAGTCGCTTTTTATGTCTCATTTTAGCTTTTTATGTATCGGATTTTCATAATTTATACTGTGCCAAATCAAGTTCATAAAAGAGTCAACTTGATGCACAAATACTATGCTAATAAGAGGGGGGGAGTTAAGGGGGGGGTAGTTAAAGTGCAGTTTATGTATTCTTACTTGCATTTGTTTTTATTTTCTGGAAAATAAACTGTGTGTAATGAAGGAGGAGTATATGCAGTACTAAAACTTGCAAAGCTTGCTTGATAGTTAGTTTTAGTTATATTTATATTAATTGCGTAGTGGTTAGTGATAAGAATTTTCTTAACAATCTGTAACTTTATTTATACAAAAAATATCAATAAAAACACAATCCCGAAGGAGATAATGTTAAGATTCTATAAGTAATATTTATTTTCAGGGAACAAAATAAATCTTTCACATTTATATAAATATAGTTCTAAGAATACACAAATCCTTACAAGAAATGTGGATTTCAAGGATTTGTGCAAAGGTTCCTAGTCCGAGAATTTATAATGTTTCACAGTTTTTAAATAACTAGCTGTGCTTCGCGGTTTTCCCCGCATTACTCCGCTCATAATGGTCTAAACGTGTTGCCTATAATAAATAGCCTTCCTCGATAAATGGACTATCTATGTGTGAAGTAATTTGTCAAGTAAGACCCGTGGTTTTTGATATTATCGCGTTCAAGCAAACAAACAAACTCTTCAGCTTTATATGTATTAGTATATCTACATATATAATTTATGTACATAATAGTAGGTAGTAATTATTACCGATTCAATTTAGCTATCGAAGACGGACAAAGCCGCGCGCATAACTTGACACATATGTATGAATGATTTATCAAATGATAACCAATATTACAATTACATGCGGTAACTGATAACGAAATGTTGGTTTACGCAACCTGACAGACAGACAGGGGTGTGTGTACATATAAGTCACTATATACAAAAAATATATAAACTTGAGAAAAGTGATTACCAAAAATGTTATTGTTATTTAGAATCTACTTAAATTATAAATATGCAATTAATCCATAAATCTTATAATTTTGCCATAACATCCCTTATATGTGAATAATTAATCAAAAACTCTAGTTATCCAATACATACTGTTAAATAAGAATGCAAATCCCTTAAACAATATGAACATCTTCCAAACTTACCTGTATTAGATAGCATATTTTATACTAGCAGTGCTCCGCGGTTTTACCCGCAGTGCTCCGCTCCTGTCAGTTTTAGTGATATGATATATACCCTATAACCTTCCTCGATAAATGGGCTATCAAACACCGAAAGAATTTTTCAAATGAGACTTGTAGTTCCTGAGATTAGCACGTTCAAACAAACAAACTCTTCAGCTTTATAATATTAGTATAGATGTTAACTAAAGTCATGACTTAAACATTTAAAATCACTGTTCGATTTTCAACAAGAACTTATTTTCTTTAGACTGATAAACTCAAACTCAAACTAAAGAATATTATGATCCAATAATATTTAGTTAGACCTTTATTTTGTCTCCTAGCTTAAATTTTTCTTACTAAATTAACTATAATATATTTCTCAATCATTTAATTTAACCATATTAAAACCAAATATGTACATTCACAAAGAAAATGTTATTCCTCGAGCCGCAGGCCGCGCAGGGCTGACTCACATTACTTATTCATACCGAGGGTTGCTACTTGCTCCCAATCACTCCTCTAAATGTTAAATTATTATACACCAATTCAATAAATGCTTGTAAATTATGGTTTTATATGAGAATATGCATAAAGTTACTATTGGTACCCAAACTATATTTTTCGTAGTACTATATCCCCAGGGGTTGAAAACAGAGGGGTGCAGATAGCCCTAATGTGTGAAAGGAAGAGGTTAACAGTAATTGAGAAATTAATAAATAAATAAATAAATAAATAAATATTATAGGACATTATTACACAAATCGACCTAGTCCCACAGTAAGCTCAATTAAGGCTTGTGTGGTGGGTGCTAGACGACGATAAATATAATATTTATAAATACATATATAGATAATAACACCCAGACCCAAGAACAAATAATTGAGTTCATCACACAAATATTTGCCCTGACCGGGGATCGAACCCGGGACCGTCGGCTCAGTATGCAGAATACTTTTACCACTGCGCCAACCGCGTCGTCAATTTTAATATTAGATTATCGGTTCAATAAATATTTTAAAGTTAAAAACTAATTAAATTAAATGAACATACATACTACATACACTGTGTGTGATATAAAGTGAAGTCCCATGTCCCCATGTGAGGTAAGGGGCAGATGCATTATGCATACATCTGTTTCACTGATCGATTTTTCTTTAGGGACAAGTAGGTTATCAGCCTTCTGTGTCCTGCCAGACCGAGACATATTTTTTTTTATTCGTCTTCACCGGGAATCGAACCCAGGACCCCTCGGTTCTACGCTCACGCGTCAACCACTGTACCAAGGAGGGTATATGTGATATAATAAAAACTAAATTAACGTAAATGACCTGAAAAAGATAGTGAAGGAAAATGCAAATAAAACTGCGCATATTACATAGGTACGAACAAAATTTATTACTTTTAGGACAGAATAATAACTAGTAGCTTTTAGATACAATTTTAGGGATAATGAGAACGAGTGTTGAATCTTCGAAGTAACTTCTTTTTCTTCTTTTTTAACCGACTTCCAAAAAAGGTGGATGTTCACAATTCAGTCGTATATATATTTTTAACTAATAACAGTTAATTGGTTTCGTAGCTCCAATGCTACAAATAAATACACATAATAAACATATATCTCAATGTCGTGGTAAAAAATACCAAAGGTTTTCCTCAGCAAACTTTATGCATCCTTCAATAAATTATTCATAAGGATGTATGTCTGTTTATTTGTACAACATGACTATTTATAGTGAAGGACCTTCTATATTTGGAGATATTTTATTCATATAATATAAGCTTATTCGATACATTTCATCCTTAATAAATATTATATTTTGTTGGTTTGATGTTTTGACGTTTATCTCTTAAGCACTCCGTAACGACTGAGCATTATTGGATGAAATTTTTGTTTATATAATTTGCTTATTTATTAGTTTTATAACAGTTTTACAATGTTATAAATATAAAACATTTATAAAGTTATTTATTGTCCTTTTAGCTTTCCACTATTAAATAAATTTCCGTGTTGTTTTATCTTTCATATTATTTCCAAAAATATGAGATATGGTTCATCACAAACACACGCAGACCATATACATAATTAATATATTTTTTTCAATTTATTATAAGTTTTTGGATAGTAAATATCAAATACTGGTTAAGTTCACAAAGTTAAAAAAATAAACCATTTAAAAACCAATCACTAAACCTTGCACAAGATAATACGAAAAAACATTTCGCTGTTACGAATCTAATATTCTAAATAATCACGTGGCTGATAAGCGCGGGGGCAATGACCTCTTATCACTGACCTTTCTATCCCGATGCTGTTATGACCTGCACGTGTTATTATTATTATTTAAGTATGTATAATTTTAGCATGATTTCAAAATGGTACCTGGTTCGATTCCTGGTCATAATAACTTGATAACACTAATTAAAATTAAAAATGTAAATTATTGTACTTAGTGATGAAATATATGAAAGATAGGCTAATCGCTGAAGACAATCTCTTCCAGGCAACCATTCTAGAATATATAATTATATGTATTTTAATATGGCCTATATATTTACGAAATTTACTCAAAGAAAGCAAATCTCCAAAGTTCAAACATATCTATAAATAACAAATATAATATATAGTTTTTATTATATTTTATGTTCCAATAATAAGTTCAAATGATAACAGGTACATAGATAACAGAACGTTGAACTCGTGTATTTTGTTTTGACTTGATTTCCATACTTGACGGTCATTTGCGATTATTTTTACGATCTTCTGATATTTTAACTAGCAGTTAAATTATGTATTTTAGGACCGATTTTTCAATCCATAGTTAAAACTTATCCGCCCAATAAAGTATTACACGATAATATTAAAATGTCACCCGTAAACTCTCAAAGGCGGGCAAAGAATACATTTTTGAAATAGTAGTTTAATACGTTATTCGACGAATAAGTATTAACCAAGGATTGAAAAATTAGCCCTTAGTATAATTGTGAAACTTAACAGTTAAACTTTTGCATTAACAATAATTTAATTTATTAGTGTCATAAAAAATAGATTATTACCTTACCTTTGGTAATCTATTATGTATGCATTCTCATTATTAATAATAATAAAACACAGTTAATTAAGATAAAAATAATGTTATTTTATAATATAATGACAATGACATATTTTTCTTATACCTATATAAAATTCTCGTGTCACAATGTTAGTCTGCATACTCCTCCGAAACGGGTGGACCGATTCTCATGAAATTTTCTGTGCATATCGGGTAAGTCTGAGAATCGGCCAACATCTATTTTTCATATAGTACCACGGGCGAAGCCGGGGCGGACCGCTAGTATTTATATATTAAAGTCGAAATTAGGTTGATGAGTTTAAAATAATTACATATTTATACTTTAACTAAATAAATATAGTTCAAATTCTAACATTTCATGTACCTTTTAAATACATACTTCACTACATAGTATAAAACAAAGACGCTTTCCCTGTCCCTATGTCCCTATGTCCCTTTGTACGCTTAAATC
>CAJQZN010016243.1:0-12453 GCA_907164685.1 Colias eurytheme | reverse complement strand
GCTTTAAAACAACTTGCATTTTTGTCTAAGCTGCATTTTAATACAATTAATCGTAAACATACATAGAGTAGCTAATGCCCAGTTCGTCTATCATTTCCAGAAAAATTTATGAATGATTCAAAATACCAATTGAATGTCGAATCTTGGCCTTCAATTTTCATGCTAAATTTAATCAAAATCGATTCATCGATCGAGCCTTGATTTATTTGCCTTTAAATTTTTGACATTAGTATAGATTACAAGGATAGTATGAGTACCTGTTAAAAATAATATCTTATTACAACGAATACAATGACTAATCGTGTAAGGAATCAATACTTCTTAAGCAAAGACCACAATGACTAATCATGTAACGAATCAATTAACACTAAGCATCAGTAGTTACAACTCAAGGTAACCCTTGTCCACAATTATTTAGAGTTCCAAGCCAATTAAAATAACTACGGAAGCAAAAGTATCGACTTTTCTCAAGTACGGCATTCACAGCCTTGACATTAACCCATAGTAATAAATAACATATTTGGCAACTGTTATTTGCCGACAAACGTTACGGTTAAGGTCAGGACAAAACTAATAAAACTACTTCGATCGCTGCTAAACTTTCTACTATTTGCATTTACAAAACGTTTCTTTTTATTAAATCTAATTTTACACCAGTTGCAATTAAATAATCTTGTAGTAAAACTCGAAATACCTTTTCAACATCTATCATCAACGTAGTTACACGTTTTAAGGAGGAAAAAAGATAGTAACTGGTAAGGAGTAAGGACATCAGAGGATAATTATCAATCGGAAAATATTTATAAAACAAAATTCCTACTTCCATTGTTAATTTAAGATATCCATAAACGAATATTTCCAAATACCTCATTAACAAAATTCATTTTATATCTAACTAGCTTTCAGCCCGCGGCTTCGCCCGCGTTTTCAAAGAAAAACCCGTTCCCGTAGGATTTCCGGGATAAAAGTTATCCTATGTCCTTTCTCGGGTATCAAAATATCTCTATACCAAATTTCATGCAAATTGGTTCAGTAGTTACGGCGTGATTGAGTAACAGACAGACAGACAGACAGAGTTACTTTCGCATTTATAATATTAGTATGGATTAGACAAAAACAAGTTTAACTGCAAACAAGGAAGAAACTTGATGCCTAGTTTTTGTTCCAACCAGTTTGCTGACGACAAAAACTGACAATTACCTACACCTATAAAGCAGTCATAAAAGTATATTAAAACTAGGTTACAGAGTCAGACTATTTAATAAATAATGTGGGAACAAGCATATGTTATGGGGCACAATAATAATTTTGTTGCTGTGGTGATATTGCGTCGTATGAAAACCTCTTCAACAGACCTTCAGGCTTCAAGGTTAAAGAAAAACTTGGTCAGAATTTCGACAGGTTGGTATTTAGGAAATAATTAAAAGCCGCTTGCAAGGGGTTTAAAAGGATATTCGTGCTAAGTTTCCGGTGATACATATGAATTGAATTAAAAAGATGGCTCAAGAAAATGCTCGTGAACAAAAAGGTAATGCGATTACTATTTTCAGCTCAAGATTATTAGTTACCTACTACGGACAAAATATTATAGAAAACTGGATCAGGAAGACTGGACTATTAATAGTTAAAAGAGACCTCAGAACCTGCAACATCCTTACCTTAAAAATTAACTAAAAGAGGCATGCCCCTAACTATTCAGATTTCTTCTCTAACAACCCGAACAAGTTTCATAACGAAATCACCAAGTTAATAGATTTCCTCTTTACATTCCTGAGGCCGGACGGCATAAATACAAAAAAGTTTATGAGCAAATTGCCGAACTTCCCTTATTAACATCAAAGGATGTCATGGGAACGAAGCCATGTCATGAGTTATGAAATTCGTGGCATATCTAAAATCGCTACTGTTTTGAAGTTAAAATTACATTTATAATGTGTTTTCTTTGTTATTTCCGCGCTTTAAATGGATATACATATTTATTCCTAAGTATAATTATGTCGGGCTTAGAGCTGCCTTTGTGGATATCCTTTACAATAATCTCGCTCGTTTTCTGTAAAATACTTGTTGCTTCGGATTATAATTTTTAATAGGTTACAGTGTATCACGAACCATTTATTTTACATAGGTATCATTTGTTTCAAAGTGGAACTATCTTTCCGTCAAAAATTTTCATTCATAAAGCAAAACTTTATCATGTTTTTCATAAGACATAATAGGAAAAATCCTGAATAAATAACACGGTGTTGGGTAAAGCCCGAATCGATATCAGACGGAAGGCACACACCGACGACACTGCATGCATTTTATTATGAAAAGAAAACCTCGGATTATTGTAAGGAGTAGAAATTTTAAAATTGCAGAAGGGTTTTGTATATTTGTCGTCTTATGCTTGTAGCTAGAATTATATCCTGTCCATGAACTTATAGAGATTAAGTCGCCTCAAGTTAGATAAAATAAGGCATATAAGTGCGTATGTGTAAGAAATTGTCACATCAGCTGTGTATTTCCAATTGAGCATTTTGTTTTAGATATAAATTTTAAACATTAAAAATAAAGTGTTGATTCTTGAACTAGAATATGAACCACATAAACACAACGTTAGATATTTCGAGTAACTGGCCTATTTGCGATCAGCAAGTTGCCTTGAAAGTAACGGAAGCCAGAGCTGGTATGAAAAGAAAAATAATGCAACTACATTGAATGTTTTGTTATCAATGGAATGACGTGGCGTTCTTGGTTAATTGCTATGAATGACTCTTGGATTTTTAGCTTACTAATATTTACTGTGTTGAGACTTGAGGCATTGAATGCTCTAGGCATTTCCGCTAATGCTTACTTTTCTTTGAGGTCTCCTATTTTATTTAAAAGTCATTATTTAAACGTATAAGTATGTAGACGAAATGTATACTCACAGGGACAAACACAGAGCTAAAACAATAAGTTCGTTAAGGTCTAACAACATTATAAAGGTTTAACATTCGCCCTCGGATTTTAACTCAAACAAGGTTATTTCACGCTACCTGCTTAGCATATGTAAATTATCCTCTTATCTTTAAGAAAACATTTCGTATTTACTTGAGGAAAAGGTGGTTAATGTCTGAAGAAGCCTTGAATGGTAAATGGTAATATGTGTGTAATATTCACTCGAATAAACGGGAGATTGACTGTAGTGATAATAATTGTTAGAAATTTGAAGTAAGTGATACATATTACGAAAAACTGAGGCATTTGAAATATTAGTACATAATTCATGCTTCCGAAATATTAAGTGATAAGCTTGTAAGTATTTACTTATGTCTTTTCAGATATGTTCATCGAGCAGCCAAGTATTCTGATGCAAATGTATGCACTTTTATGTATATGAAAGCATCCGGGAATAGGAGGAAACGCATCCATCTCTAATTATAACAAAAACTGGGTATGGAATGTGATGATATGGAAAACTAGCTTTATAAACGTGGTTTCACTCTAAACTTGTTTCATGTAAAAAAGTATCTTTCCTAGGGAAAAGGAATTCCTAATAATATGTGAATCGGATTTTAACGTGAATGAGATTGCAATTATTTAAAAAGATTTTCTTAAATGGGATTTTGATTAAGAACATCTATAGCATATAAGGGTAATATTACGGATTTAAAAGGTTATAATATATAACCGTTATTTTCTTTGAATAATGAGGAAGCAATTTGACCTTAACTGAATAACAGAATGACCAGTGACATCACTTTATCTAAACATAACTCCTACGTGTTGTATATTCACATTTGCTCGCTTTTGAGTTTGAGTATGATTTCTTAATTATATTTGCGATGTAAAGTAGACAGAGGACTTTGAACGGCCAATGAACCTTTAAGAGGAATTACGTGTAAACGTTTTACAAATACTTATACGACCTCTTATGCGAGTATATTTTGATTTTTCAAGAGGACAGATCATTAAGCTGGAGCGACATACCTCTCTCGCAAAATACTTGACCAGGTTTGTATTTTATTGAACTATTCTAATGTATTGAATTGGGAAGGCACAGACTCCTGAAACTATTGGGAGTCTGGGGTCTATATTTTGATGTAAGGAACCTTGTTCAATAAATGATTTTTATTTATTTATTTAGTTAACTTGACCAGTCTACTTAACTGGTCAGCCATTAACTCTACAAATCTTATTAAAAATACCTACATAAAATGAGTTAACAACTTCCAAATACGCAATACAGGATTGGCTTTGCGAAATTGCGTCAATCATTTCCAAGTGGGTATGTAAAACCGTTTTAAGCAATTGAACTGCGTGCGTTATCAGATAATCAAGTCTATTACTAGCTCAGCTTACACAACGCAAGACCGGGAGATAACAAGCGCTAAATACTTGGGTTTGCGTAAAGGTTAACTCGGTATAACATCCGAGCTGATTAACTTGTTGAACGAAACATCAATTATGTTTTCTGCTATGGTTATACATTTGTTTTTATATCAGTGATACCTATTAGAGCTTAAACGATAGATTTGATGGTCTTATGAGGATTCGTTATTTGACAATTGAAAGGATCTAAAGCAAAGTTAACTTATGATATTCCTCAGACTATAACATAGTGAGAAGAAAGAAATATTAATTATCAAGCTTCGTAGAGCAATTTGGGATTCACAGTCAACATAAAAATCAGAGATGTTGCACAGGGTGTTAGTAATGGCCAGGTAGGTAATTAGATATCACGAAAAACAAATAATATTATCAATTAGCTTTTATTATACTACGTGACAATAGTTCAACGTAGTGCAAATGAACCACAGGGCCGTGTCTCAAGAGTCGCATTGGTCAGCTAATTATATTCACAACCAAACACCTGCTGGTAAATAGGTCTGTGACTTGTCAGACATATCATATTATTACGATTATAAACATTTGTGCCGTAACATGGAATGGCAAGTATTTGGATGAGAAAATACGATGAATATATGTTACCATATAAGGTTTAACGGCAGACCGTAATATTTTTTATTATTGCGAAAAAATAATATTTATTTATTATTTATTATTATATGCACTGTTATTAATATAATATTGATATAACCATGCATTATATTACGTAAATTATTATTAGTCACGTCTAGAGAGAGAAAGATTTAAATTATATCTATAAAATCTAAAACGTGATAATAAAATTGATGTAATATGTAATAAACTATGTTTTATCTTTCTTTATCATGATATTTTACTATTATAGTCTAGGATATTACAATTATCTGTTGAAAACCTATTCTAGACGTAGTTTTTTTGCTCAATTAAAATACAACAAACATTATTTATACGGTAATAATTACGACTGAGCTATAATATAAGGGATAGTTGAATCTTTGATATAGGAAAATGTATATAAATTGTTCTATTAGGCTCTCTTCTGCGTAGAGCCTTTTTAGTGCGCGACAGATTCAAAGTGTTGACTTTCTAGATGTTTTTTCTGATAAAACAGTGAAGTTAACCCAAATAAAGGTTTCCTCACAGAGGACATACACGGTTTCACACCTTTCTAGCAATCAAGATTCCAATGTTCTTATTTAGAGGTAACAGCTATTTTACATTTAATTAGCTACTAATTTGGTGTTTAGAAATTAAGTGGATTCTACTTGTGTGGTGGATATGTTGAATATGTGATAGATAGTGTAGACTTGGGCATAACATAGAGTATAGACGATACCTAGGTATAATGAGGACGGAAATTGCTTCGATAAAAATATGCCTATGCTATAATAAGTTTTATTACTCTATGTAATAAGTGTTATTGCTCCATTCTTGTTTTGAAACCTCCAAATCATCGGAAAAAGTACGTTTATTCATACTTTTTCTAAACCTTTGCAGGAATGGAAATTGTAAGAATAATTAATACTATTGTCATAAGAATGATGCTTATGTTCTTATTATACTTACATAAAGTAATAACTTATAATTCAGTTTATCTATAGTTATAAGTAAATTTTATGAAAGTATCAATCACATGTTATTTTTAATTAAATACCTACATAAATAATTCAAATAACGGTTAGGAAACCGGACGCAATTTGTATTTAAATTATTTACCCGTACTAATGCTATAAACGCGAGGATATGCAAAAAACTAATATTATGAAGTCAATATTTTTACTCAGTAAAATCGTAAACTTTTATTATAAAACACTAGCTTTCAGCCCGCGGCTTCGTCCGCGTTTTGATCGCGTGGGATTTCCGGGATGAAACCTATCCTATGTGTTTATCCAAGTTACCCTCTATATGTGTGTTAAATTTCATTGTACCTAATCGGTTCAGTAGTATTTTCGTGAGAGTAACAAACACACACACACACCCACACACATCCTCACAAACTTTCGCATTTATGATATTAGTAGGATTAAATGCAAATACATACATCAACACAAATTCATTATCGCAACGAAACAGTCTCATACTATAAAAATGTACCTATAGTTAGGTGATCGGTAAAGCTAAATCCAGACACATCCAGACGGCCGTGGGCTGGGACCTGGGTGCTTTCCTCCGAATGGCAGGATATATTTACGCGACCTACAAACAACTCGCACGATCGATTGAACTCTGAACAAATAAACATCGGAACGTTGGAACTTGGAAGTTGGAATATACCTACTTAATTTTAAGTGTAAAGTGTAAACTGAATTTAATGGGCTCCGTGATGTTTGGGAATTTATATTTTTAACTTTAGTAAAGGACGTACTGTATCTATACTAATATTATAAAGCTGAAGAGTTTGTTTGTTTGTTTGAACGCGCTAATCTCGGGAACTACTGGTCCGATTTGAAAAATTCTTTCGGTGTTAGATAGCCCATTTATCGAGGAAGGTTATAGGCTATATATCATCACGCTACGACCAACAGGAGTGGAGCCACGGGGGTGAAACCGCGCGGAGCAGCTAGTGTTTTATATAGATGCATTTAAAGATACATTATTTCAGGTTTTTATTTGTTCTTTTTACCACAAAAAATCGACGTTTATAAACCGTAATTTTATTTGGAAGGACATATTTTGGTCTTATTTCGATATAATTTACGTACTTTTACCTTATTAATTGTTTATTACTTGAGGGAACATTATTATTCATTTTTGTCAGTTGTTTCTGACTTATTCTTGTAAACACTACTATTACCTAGTATAGGAGATGTCTCTACCTTGCCTCCATACAAAACAAAGTCAAAACAAAACAATCCAGTTCTGCCAGTTTGCCTGCTTTTGAGTACCTACATATTGTAGATTCTACTAGCTCTCCCTACGCAGTTTGGTGCACTTTCGCTTCATTTTCGCTTAATAAAAATTATTCATACAAATTCCTTACTTGATACTTCCTATTTAAACTCTATAATGTCATACATAATACAGAAAAAGTGTAATTAGCTATCCAAGGTTCGAACTTGTTTAAATTCATACATTTAGCAGTTCATGTGTAAAATCCTAACAGACAGACATATTACTTTCGTTTATTTAATAAGTACAGATTGTGACATTTTCTAGAATAAGACTCGAACAAAAATTGTAGAAAAAATTGTTTTCAGCGAGTGAACAGGTTCAAAACAGGTCGTGGTGGCGCCAATGAGTGACAGCGCGACGTGCTTGATGCATTGCGATAAATAAAATTATAACTACACTAGCTGTGCCCCGCGGTTTTACCCGCATTGCTCGGTCCCTGTTGGTCTTAGCATGATGATATATAGCCTATAGCCTTCCTCGATAAATGAGCTATCTAACACCGAAAGAATTTTTTAAATCGGACCAGTAGATCCTGAGATTGGCGCGTTCAAACAAACTATTAAGCTTTATAATATTAAGTATAGATTTGTATAGTACCTTATAGTGGACTATAAAAGCTAGTAGTTTTATAACACTAATGGCTTCTCTTGTATGTGCTTACAAATTTATTTCCTCTTACACACCACAGTTTACCAAATATTTAATGATAACACATACAACAAAATCTACCCCTAAATCATTTAAATTTATATTGTTAGGTAAGTATAATAGGAGAGGAATTTTTTAAGGTTTATCAATTTATTTATTTTATGATTGTTGCTTGGTTCATTATCTTCACAGACATTTAATTTTGATCTCTTTTGGAGCTTTTTTAATCATAGATTCCCAAAAATTGTAAGCAGAGGATATCCTTTATATGTATCATGCATGAGCTCTGACGATTAAAATACTGCAATTTTGTTTTATTTTAATTCAATAATATTGGAAATGGGGACAAAACTCTTACTTTTCAAACAGAAGCCCCCAGGTTAGTATTTTAATTCTTAAATATTATCTATTTGAATTAATCAACCTACCGTTAACATTTTTTCATAGAGCCAATACTCTAAAATTGATGTATGGTATGAATTGATATTATTATTTATGAAAAAGGATTTCTAAAAACATTCCAGGATTACTATTATTGCTATTGCATAGGATGTCTTAAAAGTATGACTTATATTATTTCTGTAGTGACTTTCTTGATCATATTACTAATAAAATTCATGTCTGTCCGATATCTTTAACAATATTGGATTATATATACATGGTTATAACTTATAACTAAACAAATAAAATTCCTTACAAAACTACAATTAATTAAAGAACTAAAGAACTGAAATGAAGTAAAGGTAAGAAAAATGTAATAAAATTTTCCTTTAACACCTTAGCAGCCCCTACGCCCTCCCTCCTATTACCTATACCTAATATGATCAAAATATGCACATTCATTAAAAAAATTATGCCTCAGCATGAACAAATAAATTATGCATGCGTCAAGCTCAAACACTAGAACACTATCTACATAAAATACTAAATTTAAAATTATAAACCTCACCAATCCCCTCATACAATATAATAATGTTATAACTTATAATATTAATTAAGATGCTAAAAATATTTTTAATAAAACAAAACAGATGGAATACATAAAACACTATCACTGCTTTATCTGCATCGTGTATGTACGTTAATAAATCGTCAAATATACGCAACTATAAAAATAAACATTACGTATCGGTAAGTCAAGGTTGCACATTCTCGAATACCTTATGCATTTCAATTTTCATAGCAGATCACAACTTCTTTTATATTTATTATTTCTTATCAAATACTCCTTAAAAATATATTTCAGTGTAGGTAGCGTGTTTGGATTTTATAAAATTATATAAATTACGTAAATTATCAATCTAAACGGTTTGTACCTTCAATCTACCCTAAATAAAAATTAATTAACTTAATATTATGAGAAATGCACTAAAAGCACTTACCTTTAAAGACATTTTGTATGTATTTCAAATAATATTCACTGCACAGTAAAATAAAAATCCATCGCAAAACTGTTTCATATATTTATTACGCGAGTGTTTACTGCTGTAACTCAATTATCACATAAAATAACCACACCAATGTTACGATAAAGTTTTAAATATATATTAATTGTTTGTAATAATACGTTTGTTATTTTTGCATTAACAAACCAAACCGGCGAATTTATAGAAAAATTCAACATGCGCGACTACGCTACCCCATTCACCATGTTGTATTATTTATTTTCCCTCCAGTCCACACAATGAGTATTGGAAAAATGACATACGGAAATAAGATGCAGTGTTGCCAGGATTACTTTGAAAAAAGTAAGATTTTCGTAGTATTATATAATCTAAGTATATAATAAATTTAAGGAAATTAATTATTAATTTCATTATCACTACACTAAAATCATTTTTTTTTTAATTTGCTACAGTTATAATAATTTGAACATTTATGTACGCCATCTATGTTTACAAAACTTAACAATAACGCTGAGTTGATAAAGTCATAAGAGATGGCGCTAGAAGGAATACAGGCATATTTAAATCCATGGGCACAGTATGCATTACAATAGGTATTTATACAGAAATTCGGTATTGAGCGAAAAATTCATGGGGATAAGGGAAACAAAAATACTATAACAATAATAATTACACAAATACTTGTAATAAAATATGCATTTTTATTCATATTAAAATGTAAGTGGGTAATTGTTATTTACAGTTATTTAGGTCAAGTCAGGTAAAATAACATTGTTTAGCATAATATCATAAATATTTTTTACAAATCATAATAACAATTTATATACCTAACGTAGGTAGATTATTTTACATTAATTTCACTTTCAATTGATTTTTAACTTCTTCAACGGCAGCCTTTTGATTGTATTTATCAGGATGTTTTGTAATATAATGCATCCGCAATTCCGTGGCTAAGTTAGTTTGATACTCGCAACACTTGCATTGATAAAGATACATCCCTGGATGTTTTTTCCCTTTGAGAACATGTTTACGTAGATTTTCCTGAAAACCAAAATTGAGTGTTACATATTCGCTTTAATAGATAGCGCTGTTATCAAACGTATTACATGGTATTTAAAATTTTTACACAAGCATAATAAAGAAAATATAGCAATTACAATATTAAAAAACAAAGAATAAACTTACCAAGCTCCCACAAGTGAAGTTACAATGCGGACACGCGTATGGCTTCTCTCCTTTGTGGCAAACCATGTGTCGTTTCAAATGACTAATTTGATCTGTTTTGAAATCACACTCAGAACATTCATGAACCTTCGCTATCCCGTGACTTCTGCGATGCCTATAAATTAAATAACAATAATTATCTATTTAATGGTAGCCAAAATAATGATTTTTTTATGTTTTTTTATATCAGCGCCATCTAGGTATTTTTAGATGTATCACTACACTTAATTTGTGCTTAATTTTCATTTGGATAAAATGACATACGATGCATGACGCTCATAATAATATTTGATTATGCCACTAGATGGCGCTGACACAATATATTATATGGATTTTTAACGAAAAGTTTAAAAATTATAATAAGCAGGTTCGATTCCCGCCTAATTTTTACCATTCATTAAAATCTTTCAAACGTTTACAAGCATTTTTGTTATAAAACTAATAACTAAAATGATAAGAATGTTATAAGTAAATCATCCCAAATTAAAGTATTTAAAATTGCTAGATACTGAATTTAATTAAGTTCAAAATAATGTAAATTGTAATAGGCACAGATTTTTTATTTTTTATTTACCTGAACAATTGTGACGGAGTACTTGCTACAAACGTGCACTGCTCTTCAGGGCATTTCAATTCAAACACTGGACAAGCGTGATCGATCAATTCTTTTCTGTAAACATCATGATCAATAATTAATTAATTAATTATGAGATCCAACTAAGGATGGGAACGTCTATGATATGTGTTGTGAAAAATACTAGGATGTATTCAGTCTTGCATTTCAATAACAATCAGTTATTGAATTCGTCGATTTTAACTTGCTTGACTCTCACGTCTAATGTAATTGTAAATACAAACATTATTGCTTTTATTAGGTCCTACCACAGACTAATAATAATATTATACTACGTATACAAATACTACGTATACAAGTACTACATAATTCAGAATCTATAACCACTTAGCTATAGATCGCATTAAAACGATGCAAAGATTGCATAAGTTTTAACCAAATTAGAAACATAAACTTTTGAGCTTCTAACATCTCAACGAAATTCTTCAATGTTAAATTTTATGACTTATCATAAAAAGTAATGGTCAAAACAATAAGTTGACGAAATATAAATCAGACAAGGCAAGAACAACCATATACAAATATAAACATCACATATGATTATGATATTATGCTACGTGAATTGCGAATTGAATCGACATCGATCCTAAACCCACGCTCTCTGAAACATATGACGAAGATTAGAAGTAAATAACGACTCTCATATACAACCTCCATATAGCGCATATTTATTACCTGTTAAGCGTAAAACAGTAATAAATAAGAGTGGACGAATCGCCATTACATAATTTCGGGGCGAGAGAGGCGCCAAGGAATTCGCTTGCAGCTAACGAGGTATGCGACCGTTGAACTTTTAAAATTGTTGCATTTTATTTCAGAAAACTGCGACAGATCCTGGCTTGTCTGTTTAATAAAGTTAACGAGCGTGGAGTATGAGGTTACGTTAGAAAGAAAATTAAATATTTTTATATTGATTATGTTTTGTTAGTCTGATTGTTGTGTCGATAAATCGATTTAAGGGCGTTTTCAGATGTTGTCATAGCGTTTTAGGAATTAATAATTAAGATGGAGAGTTTGTTTATTTAGACTTTAGGTGAACGGAGCTATGAAAAATAAAAAAAAAATATTACTTTTGAAAGCAGACGAATTTGCGTGCGTAAGTTAGACGAAGTTTTGATAAATTTAAATCTTTGAGATGTTTTTTCGAAGCGTAATAGGCAATGGCTGCTAAACTAGGTACTCATACATTGCTGGCACATATTTCCATGAATATAGAGTCATTTAAAATTATACCGTTCAACTGAATGTATGGCAAACGGCGTTAAGTTACCCAAACACCAAACTTAACCGGCACTT
>CAJQZN010016242.1:0-43655 GCA_907164685.1 Colias eurytheme | reverse complement strand
CGTATTAAATTAGTTTTTCTAAGAAAATTTCGTTTGATCTGATATACCTACATCTTATTTTTACCAAAAAAATCCTTAGTTATTAAATTATTTGAACATAATGTAGAGCTCTTGAATTCGTCTTTTTGTTTTAATTTTAAATTCAATTTGTACCAATACATCGATCAATACCTTTTTTCCAAAGATGATTTCGATGATGATGAATTTATTAATAAACTAGCTTCCGCCCGCGGCTTCGCCCGCGTGGTGTTTTGCTAAAATGTAGCCTATGTTCTTTGTCAGGGTCTAAAGATTGTCTGTGCCAAATTTCATCAAAATTGGTTGAGAGGTTTAAGCGGGAAAGCGTAACAGACAAACAGACAGACTTACTTTTGCATTTATAATATTAGTAGGGATATCTGATTCGTATTTTATACTCTATTTAATTTTATACAAACATGTAAAATAATTATAATTATACTACAGCTGATCAAAGTAAACATAAATAAAGCAGGATATCATGTTGACAGTCTTCATTAAACGTTTGTCAAATGAAACCTCCGCATATTCTAACCACAACATGTTTTTAAAGAACCTGTAAAATTAATAGCAAAAATTAATTTGTACGTTTCGTAAACAACTTTAATATTTATGTAAAATTGTTACGCGGAAAGAATTTTCAATGTGTATACAGAATGGTTCGCGAAATTATTGATTTTATAATATAGGGATTCAATTTTATTTACTCTAAAAAATGGATAAGAGTGGCTAACTTTAGAGAGAAATGGAAAATTTTGAAGGAGGCTTTTACCGCATACACCGGACCTTATTCTCGTGCCTAATATGAGCATAAGTATACTAATATAGACTAGCTATATGCTACCAACAATAAAGAATATGTTTCTAACAATGAAAATGGAAAACAATATCAAAAAGTTTTTTTGTTAGTTCACTTGTTTTAAACTCAAACTCAAATCATACATCAACGAATTTCAGTGTGATAAACAAAGAACTGACAGACCATAAACTATTACACAAAATTTAGATTTCAAGCTCAAAGACGAAATTATTTTAAAATACCTTCAATTACAGACTTATACATAAAAGAAGAAATTTTAATCAAACTTCATTATGAATAAAATAATTTCTATGACACAAAAGCCTAAACGTTACGATGAATATAAATGAAATCAAACTTCCTTTACTGTAACGGGGGATAGAAAGGAATTCTAAGCGTGAAATCAAGTAAAGGCGAGTGAGGAGAGATAACTCGCGGATATTAAAGGGACTTATTAAAGGAAACTAGATGGCGCCACGGTGCGGCAGCGATATATAGCTACTAATAGAAAATTAGAAATGATGTTTTGTAGATTGTTAAAGGACTTTTTAATAATAAACGTTATTTAACAACTAATGAAGTAATATAATTAATATGTAATACAGTAGAACTCCAATTATCCGAACTCCGACTATCCGAATCGCCGATTATCCGAATCACAAAAAATTGTCCAAAAAAAGTCTAAGTGCGCTATTATCTTCCCCTAACAAGAATATGGAGAGGATGATGATGATAAAGATGCGTTGTCACTAGAGGAAATAAGAAAAATGATTGCAAAAATATTTAAGACATGTGAAAATTTCATGTTTCTTTCATTTAATTCAATAAAAAAATAGTGCAATATCAAAACGTAGCTTTTATTCTCTCCAATGGCAATTTTTTTTTAAATCCGATTATCCGAATATTTGATTATCCGAATGGGTCCCGGTCCCCATTAATTCGGATAATTGGAGTTCTACTGTATTCAATAAAAAAATGGTATTGAATTATACATGGTAAATGAAAAGCAAATTGTAGAAATCTTTTTTATTTTACAGTTCAGTACTAGAAAATCATTAATCTTATCTAAGTTAATTTCAGTAGGTATATATTAAAAGAATCGTACGTCGCGATATTTCTTGAATTTCAATTTATGTGTTTTTTAGCATTATAAATTATACTTAATAGTAATTGGTAATACTATAAATCTAATGTGTTGATTATTAAAAACAATTTTATGGTTAACTCACACACACACATACTTCACTTGTATTCTAATTTAAAATAGAGTGAGATTTTTCCTGCGTATTGAAATAAACATCTCTATGAGCGTCATGTTTGTATGCATTTTATTCTTTGCATGCTTCATTCACGTTGTTCGCATTTATTTGTATTATCCAGACTAATTCTGGCCGAGGTTTGCGATTGTCTGACCTAATTCTTATGAGTTATTAATGTATACAGACTTTTTTGACGACGAAAAAATAATTTTAATTTTCATATAAAGTACCTGTCTACTTAATTAAACAATATTATACAATATTATTCATAACATTTCTCTACTGAAATAGGAAAATATTCTACAAAGCATATAACACAAAGGTATAAAGATGAAACTACAATAAAATAATTAAAATCCATCTAACTGTTTCAGAATGATACTCAAACGAACTATATCAGAGAGAGTTTGAGTTTTAGCGCAGTCACATGTAGGTACTTTTAATTCAATTACGCTTAATATTTGTCCCTTTTATTAATAGTCGAAGTTTGAATAAAAATCAATTTATTAAAATATAATAAGTAATAATAATTATTACCTGATCATTATTCATTTCCTTAAAAACTATTCTTTAAAGTAAGAACGTAAGACATTTTGAGAAAACATTTTTTGATTATAATAATATTACAGTACCTAGTTCCTAATGTAAGGCGAAGTAATTAAGTATGTAACATCTGTTTCACAAATAGATTTTCATTGCAGGTCATCTGAATTTTACCTTTTGTTCTCTTCTAAGAGTTTAAATATGGTATGCATTCAATAACATATAACAACAACAACTACTCTATAACATATAGAGAGTATTTACGTGTAAACATTTTTATAACAATATTTTTCCAATATGAATATAGGCAAATATATTAGCCAGATTATAATGTCAAAACTGTGCCTTGTGGAATTTTCTCTTGTAAGTATACATATTTTTTACATTTACTTTTCTTTATTCCCTCCTATAAAATTTCAAGTGTTAAATGTTAAGAAAATCGAGATGCATTAGTAGCAACGTGGCACACTTTTTTTTCTTCGGTTCTTCATTTCATAGCAGGGTTTTTTCTAATTCATGTTTACACCAATTCTAATAATAAATACTTGTTATTATGTGTGATGATAAAAATGTCCTTCTGTTTAGAAAAGCGAAATATACAACCGAATTTATGCACGCTCTACATTTTTCAACTCAAGATATTATACCACCTTTTATCATACCAGAATTTAAAAAAATGGGATTACCTGTACGATTAAACGAACTATTAAATAATTGAGTACGCAATACAAGTCCAAGTTCATCGCAAGTAATATATAACTCAAGGCGGATTATATTTCAAGAGGATTGTCGAACGCTCGCTTTGCAAGTCTGATAAGGCAGGTCAATGTCTTGCTACCGTTTGACATACATTCGATACCGAATAGGAAGTGAATTGTGTTTTTAAGTACTGTTACTGGCTACTTTAAATTTAAGGATAAAATTTGCTTTCTAAATTTTCCCCGAAAATTGTTGATGTGTTTTATTTAATCTCTTTTTCTTCAGCAAATGTAATGGCCCTTTGTTTGGTAATGTAGTTAGTACTATACCCCATCAAACTTATAATATACTCGATTCGGTACAATTTTGTGACGCAATAAGTGTTTAATTAAACGAATAAACAGTAATATAGGTTTTGTAAAAGTCTTCAAATTAAAATAAACTGTTATAGAAATGAAAAATAGATAATTTTTACTCACAAAGGTCATTTGATGTTTCTATACTTAGTTGGAGCGCATTACATATATGTATTTAATTTTTTTATTTGCACTGTTGTGCTAGTTAGTTAGTTGTTCAGCCCCCCTAGTCAAGTGGCTTTCTGTTAGCGTAGCGTTCAATAGAATAGACTACGAATGTATGAGATTGACGTAGGCTGTAGATAAACGTATCTACAGCTTACGTCAATCTCATACATTCGTAGTCTATTCTATTGAACGCTACCAAGAACGCTACGCTAACAGAAAGCCACTTGACTAGGGGGGCAGATTTTTAGATTCAGATTCAGCCTTTAGAAAAATGTCGAGCCTAAACATAAAACCATGAGTGAATTGGTACCACATTAACATGTCATATAAAGGCTAAAGAGTAGGGATTGTTATTACTTATATTAACTTATTGAGTAGTGATTGTTATAACACATATCGAGATGTGAAAATAATCAAATTACATATTAAATAAAAAACAAAAATTTGGTAAAAATATATCTCAGTTATTTAAATGGAGAATAACGTCATATAAGAAATAATAACCAAAGTTATCACTACGATAAATTAAAATAAATAATAGGAAGATTTTTCAACAAGAATGTTATATCATTATGTACAAACATAGACCACCTTGATCTTGTTTATCAATAAAATTATTTGTTAAATAATATCATATTACAATCAAATTACTATAAATTGGTAATGATTTTCATTACAAATCATTAATTATATTTTGTATAATATATTTTACCATAACATTAAAGCTTTTCTGTACTAGCTATGACGACGCGTGAAACCGCATGCTGAGGCTGTAGTTTTTAGTGAAGTTGTCAGTATAATGAGTTCGAGTAACAAATAAATAACAAATATTTTATCAGTTGAGTAAAAATAAACTAAAAGTAGGTAGTAAAAGTCACCACATATTCAGAGTAAAATCTAAAAGAGGTTGATTTTTTAAATAAACTTTCATTCGCTCTAAGGCCTAAGCTCTATATTTCATCACCAACTTTCGAGTATCTACTAAAGCAAAACTTTTAAATCTTTTCACTTATTATTTAAAATATGTTTCAACTAGTAAAACAAATACAATTAACAAGCTCTATTCAGAAAATTGTCCTCCTAAATAGCTTAGTACAATTACGTCGCACAATTTTATGTACCTAGCTTGAATAAGATATTTTCGCTTCGTTTTGCTGTGAAGGAACGACGAGACGATTCTTGCTAGCTTTATACATTCTCAGTGTTTAAAAGGGTGATGTTTTTTCTCTTTTTTCGTTACATTAATCGGGTGGGTCGGTTTATATCTTTGTAAATATTTTCATGCAGCTGAGAGATGCTGTGTATAAACGAAAATGGTTTTCTTTTTGCCTTTTGGCATAAGCTTACACACACTTTCACATATTTTAGAATTTTTATAAGACTAACATTATATCTGTATATATACTATAATATCTCCTTTTACAAATATTTTTTATAAAATAGTGAAATACAAAACATATTCTCAAAAATATAAATGACCCAATTTATTGTAGACATGACATCGTACAAGGGTAGAGAGCCTTGAAATAGTTTTATTCTTCTTACATAATATTTTGTTCTCAATTTTTTAATGTCATACAAAACAAATTGTACTGGGATATTATCTGGCTTTAAGGGATAAGAAAAAAAGGTTCGTAATTTGTAGGCTATGTAAGTAAAAATAATAAAGGCTATTCAGATGCCCGTCAGAAGTGGGATTGATGTGGTAAGATTCCTAAGAAAACTATGGTCAATAGGCAGGTCCACACAAGCCCCCTATATTATTGATTATTGACATGATTTTTCCACTATAAAAAAGGTCCACACAGACAGAGCTGCTTCGCGAGGCTGCTGGACCCGACTAATTGCTACGATTTACCTAATGAATATGATCTAAATCTTACTAAACTTCACTCTTTCATAAAATTGTAAAAAATATAAGCATAGTAACGTTAACCAACTCTTACGTTCACACATTAATTGTCCATTACCGCAACAAACTGGTTTCAAATAAAATAATCTTTTACAGTTTATGTGACCTTTACAGGTTTATAGTCATTGATAAGTTTATCAATTGTTATTTTAAGTATTCATAAATGTGCTTGTATCCTTGGATTTTAGTATTTACATAGTAGGTATTTATTGGAAGAAATTTGATATTGGTAGGTATATCTTAAATTATTGTATTCGAAAATATTTCACAACATTTTGAAAGAAAATGATAGGCTGAGGCTGATATCTGAATTATTTCGTATTGTACCTATAGATAAAAAAATAAAATAAAATTTCTTGAAATTAAACTAAGTTTTTATATAAAGCTGAAAATAATGATTCTCTCTATTCTGTTCAATTTTTATTACACTCGCTGAAATGTTAGAGAGTAGGAAAGTTAAGAAAGTTAAATGTTTAAGTATATTTGAATAAGATGAAATGAAAGAAACACCTTTTTACTAAAGAATTTCACAGAAATAAAGCATAAGAACAACATGAAACCATATAATAAACGTCTATAATAAAATAATGAAACAAAAGGCACAGCAACAATGTACCTACCGGCTTAAGTCATATAACTCTTTGAAATTTTCTATTAAACTCCCCTTTGTATAATACTTTGAAAAAATGTTCGTGTTTTCAAATCAAATTAATGTAAAATAATCTTCTTGCAACCAAAAGTATTCTATATTACATTTTACTGATGGATTACATAGGAACTATAAGTAGGTGCTTAGAATAAAGTTGTCCTGTCTATCTTTTTCTCTCGAACTGGGATTAACATCAGCTCCCAATATACATGCACTATTCAATGCATTAGGGACTCTTCGTTTTATTCAGTTGTAACAATTTTTATGTAGTGTGTTCATGCTTAGGGTTCGTCTGCAGGTTACATTCACGTAACCACAGGTCATATTCACAGTTTAAAGTGTGTCACACCAATATGAATGAATTGATTTTAGCCATAAAATTAAGCATGGATAAACCATTTCTATCAATCTATTCTATCTTGATAAAATTGAAAAGGCACTTTAAAACATTAAAACAAAAGGCATTCTAATCACGAAATAATTGTTTTAAATCATACTAAGTCCTCCAGGGATTGCGTGGGATTACTAGCATAAGCTATAACGTACACGTGCTCAGTGCTGTTCAGGTATAGTAACTTATTCATATAATTTCTATAAAGAGTTAACAGAAAGGAAAAAAGTTAATCATTTTATCTTTGCTATTATTAAGTCGAATCAAATTCAAACAATTATTTATTCAATTAGACTTCTTCTAGAAGCACTTTTGAATCGTCATAACACATTTTTAACATTTACCACCGATTCGAAAAGCAATATCTATGGAGAAGAACCGGCAAGAGCTCCATAGTTGCTCTTTTAAACAATACATATTATAATTTCCAAGTCCAGGATCTAAACACTATGGTTTGAAGTCAATATGATGAATGGAATGTGATTATCACGGAACGGGTTTAGGGAACCAAGTCCATCGAATCGCTAAGTTTATTGTAATTACTCAGGTATCTTCGAAACTAAGTCTTTGCTCGTGCACTTAATCTCATTAGGTAAAGTGCTTCACTTTATAGCTCGATGCCAATCTTTTATGCTGTCGTTTTTAAAGGTCAGGGTTTCAGTCTATACTATGATTGTTACCGTTCTAACAATGATATTGTTTGGTGATGGTGATATTTGTGTTTTAAATTTGGTCGTATGTGCTCTTGCTCTTATGAGATGTTTTTTAAAGGAAGACCATACCGACTCTTCTGGATAACTTGGAGCTTACGAGGATTATTTTTAAGCTATTGCATAACTTCTATCGCGGGCCTTGAGCGCGGGGACCGAATCCAGAAATTCCGTAACGAAAAAACTTCACGCTCCCCACTCCGACGGGCGCGGAGGTGTGGCTTGAAGGCATAGCATGCAATAGCTTTACCGCGGCAGTCCCCGAGTGCCACACGTCTTTTTTTATTATTCCAGCCGTCATTCATTATCGTCTATTTCAGAAAAATGGCGGTTCTATGGTATTTTTCATATCTTCACAAACACCGTGGATGTATAAATGCAGCCGTTTATTATACCTGCAATAGAAAAGAAAAATGTATTATTTTCATTTTACCTATCTTAATCTGACTGCAACTATTAATCTTATAAGCTTAGCCTATAAGTAACAGAAAATTTTAACATAACGAAATAAACTTAATTATCTGAAGTAGCAGTTGGGTGAATAAACTACTAAATCAAAGGGTGTGTTTTAATTCTTAAAACTGGAAAAAAAATAGTGTATTAAACATAGTTTTTTTTAAATATAGCTATCATTACAAACAAATGTATGCTAAAATATGCTCATAGGTGGTCTAATTTCCATAGAACAAGTATTGTTTCATTTTGATTAGATGGCAGTATGTTAAATGTTTGCACTTGCATTTGGTTGCTCCAGTCCTAAGTACATCACGTAAGCCTGATTAGAATCTGTAAGTACAGAAAGTTTCAGAAACAAAATAATGTATTAATCTCAATTAACTACAGTTTTTATTGATGCTTTCAACTTCTTTGATTAGATCTAGCAAAAACGCCTGTTTGGGTTGAACGAAATTTGGAAACTTTGTTACAGTTTAACTTTATAAAGGTAATTAAATTCCTAAAGGTACTGAATATAATTTTCTGTAATAGTTAAATTTTTATAATTAATACAATTGTTATTGAAATATTACAGTTTTAGAGTAATAAAACGTTCAATTTAAATAATAAACATATTATAATTCATAAGTACCACGGAATCGTAGTAGGTACCTGTTACATCAAACTTAGTACATATTTTTAACTATTTTTCTTATAACTTATATATGTTGGACATATTATTGTTAGAATGTTGCAACAAATCAGTATGTTTTTTAACCACAAACTCAAACGAATCTAGAGTATCTAGAGCTTTGGATGAAAATGTTAATTGATGACGTCATCTATTTTTATCTCTTTAACAAAAGAGGAGTTAAAAATGGGAATGGTAGAGAGACGTCTGTAGTTTGTAGAGCGTAGTTACAACGAAAAATATAAAAAATATTTTTCCCGTATTATTACATAAGTATAAAGATTTAATATACAAAATAGTGCAATAACTAAAAAGTTATTATAATTTATATTCTTTCGTGTTTAATACATTGAAGTGTCCGTTAAAACTCATCGGAATATAAACATTTTGAACAACAAATTGCGTGTAAAATGCGTTTCGTAAAAATGTGAAATCTTTAACATTACATAACAAGCATTCATAATTAATGATATTTATTTGTTTTAGTACTGGTAATTATTTAAGCTATAAATGTGCATTTAGATGACAAAAAAAAATAGAAATACATATTAAATAACTGTTAGATTGATCAAGTAAATATGTTTTGTAAAAAATCTTATGTACATATTTGCATTACCTAATTCAGAGGATAACGACGATGATAATTCGTGAAACGATATATTTTTTTATTATTTTAATTTTTACAAGTTATTGCAGTGGTCATAAAGTTTTAATGAAAAAGTTTCAGTAATTTAACCAATTCATTGACTCTAATTCAGAGGTATTACTAAAATTCTATTAAACTAATTCTAATACTTATTGAAATACGTTGAATGATGAGACTAAAGTAAAACCATAACTAAATGCTTTAGGGTATTCTAACTGCCTATTGGTATTTGTGTTATCTCTAAATTAACTAACTTACATTATTCTAAAATCAATAGGTTTATTGACCTCCGAACGCAATTATATCAGTTCATTCATCCCAAAATCAATTTGACAGAATCAATTTTGTACAAAATTTATCTATCAATCAATAAATGTTCACGAATATTCGTATTACAAAGGCAACATATTTTATTTCGCGCAAAACACTCGGAATTATTCCTTTGCTGAACGTTCGACTAGTCGGTCGACTAGTCTAGCGATCGGTTGACTTGTGTTCCTTGTGGCCTCAGCGACCAGTATACGTTGAGCTCTCTGCTCCCGGCCAATGTATTAACAAATAGTTATGAGACTGGATTAAGTATAAGTGGCGCAGATCATTTGAACTTGGGTGTACACGGGTAAACATAAGATTTTAGGAAAATTGAGTTTAAGGACCACTTCAATTTAAACATTTAGGAGATTATAATTATCTTGTAACTGGTACGTGATAAAGACGGTGTAAGTGGTATGTGGTTTATGAAACAGTGACTTTTAGAGCGCATATTATAAATACTTGAAAAAGATTAGTCGTAACAGTCAGTAACTGGTTTTTAAAGTAGGCACCAATACAATCTTGTTGATTTAAATTCTTCAATATTAATCACAATGTTACATATACATATCATAATTGAATGAAATATAGGAATACGAGTGGTTATTCTATTATTTTTTGTCATTCTAATAAGATAACAATGTTTATAAACATATAGAGCTAACTATAGAGTCTCATCTAGTCTCTACTATAACTATAAGTATTTCCAGTCTGCCCTATAAATATATTTGTTTTAGTCATTGTTCATATCTCAGTACTTCTAAAATTCCTCTATTTCTGTATACCACTGTATTCATTAAACAATTTACGTCATATGTTAGCAACATAGGGTGCTTAAACTGTTTTAAATTCGTGTTAATTTTTTCTTGTCTATCTGTCATTTGTTACAAATATAGTGAATAATTATGTTGGGATGTGTAAGTTTAGGGTGTCCATATTACATTTTTCAAGGGCGACGCGAACGGAAATCGAACCCGGGACGGTGGGGTCGGTTCACATCCGCGGTCACTCACCCCGCGCGAGATGGGCCACGTTGGGGGCACGTTAGAGGACACTTTGCTATAATATCCGTTTTATTAAACAGAGCAAATAGAGTATGGTTAGTTTTTAGTTAGGCACAAAATGCAGAAAAATTGTGCGTATAAATTATACCGTTGAATTAAAATTTGTAGATATTTGTAGTTACAAAAGCTTTGCAATAAGATTAACTTATATATTAAATTTATTTATATACATGCGAATATATTAGAAAACAGCAATACTTTTAGATTTGTATTTGGTCTCAAAAATGTGTTTATAACTGGTATAAATCACTAAAATTCTATCTATATATTGCATTATCTTAATATTGCACATAAATACTACTGAACTGATTCTAAATATTAACTTTAAAGTTTAAATATGTATTTTATATCAAGATCTTTAGCAACAAACAAAGGCTTTATTTTTTTTTTCAGCTACGGTCAACCTGTGCGAATCCAGTACAAGCAAAAGTATTAGTACATACATACGTTCATTACGTTATTTTACCTGTACACGTAAAATACTACTAGGTACATAATATAAAATTCTTCAAACAGCACATTTTACGTTTCTCTATCATAAACGTAACATGCCAGAGTTGATTCAATGTTGCAAACATTTAAACAGAAATAATATATTTTAATTTATGTACATATTCTACAAATGAGGTTGGACTAGACGATACTGTTTTTACCTTTTTTTTACAAACTAATTCTTAATATCTATGCGTAACCGTTATCTATTATTATATAGAGTAATTTTATTATATAATTATGTATAGCACTACTTTTGTCTAGTAATAATAAAAATGTCTGATTATTACGATACATGTCTGAAAAATGTAACGGCTAAACATTTAAAAGAATAAGTGATTAATAGGTATGAAGAAAATTTGTAGGTACTGCATATCTATCACAATGAAATAAGCATTTATATTCATCTGAAAAGTTAACTATAGCTTGTGTTATTTTCACGTGGAAAATTTTGAAAGCGTGTTTATGGAAGTTGTTGAAACTATTTTTCACTAAGAAATAATTCTTACAGCCATCTTTGAGATAGGCAAATACTAACCTTAAGCTTTATAATAGAAGGGGAGATTACTTCAGTAAACTTCCACCATGACCACCATATTTTAGAAGCAGGCTCTAAATAATAATGACGCTCGAATTACACCCTTAAATATTTAAAGGTAAGTACCAAATTCAAAGGAGGCAATCTAATGGAACGTTATTTTTGTATTTCAATTAAAATTGGTGTTGCTAGGAGTAAAATGTATTCAAATTTAAATTATGTATATTTATTTGCATAAAGCTCGAAATCTATTCAGGACATACAAAAATAATTACCGTTAGTTGGTTTGATAGACTTGTTTTTAAATGTTATTATTATTTGTGTGGATGACGATAGAGGCCGAATCAATAATAAAGAATCCTGTATGTTTACAGGTGAGAGGTGAACTTACGAAAACCCTATATGTTTACGCTGGCTGATCTTACCCTAATATACCCTTTAAAGGTTGGCTCTTATCCCGGCTCCAGCGAGAACGGTGTGGGTGGTCGCTACTTATTTTTTAGGTGTGAAGTTTTATTGTTCGAATAATATTAGTTTGAGTAGTTATACCTCTTAATATTCTCGTAGTTAACCTTGGTTATACAATAACATTGATACAATGTCAATAATCCACACAATAAAAGGTCATTGACTGGAAAACATTTAAATTAAATAAATGCATATGGACAAATTATATATATTTTTATATTAAATACATAATATGTTATATGCTTAAATTACGCAGATTGTATTGGATAAGAATTATACGTTTCAATATCGATTCGATGTTATAACGACAGATGTCGCAAAAATTAGCAATAAATGTGATATAATGAAGCAATGACATCCGGCTATCGTAAAAACAAAGCTGTTTGAAAATCAACACGATATGAAATGCAAAGCGAGAACTGTCTTCGTACTAATAAACGCAGACAATTGAATATACTATATCATCCATTGCTGCTTTTTAACACGGTGTTCGATGTATTTCTATACAATATTAGTAATGTATGAGAAGCAAATAAATAATTGCAACACTCATTTCGCATGCGCTTCGGTCGTCTCGAGGGCGTACGGTCGCATCTTAAACATAAGGTCACAAGTGAGGTATGCTTGCAAGGAAAATAGAACCTTTTTTTTTATATATAAGGTAGAGGATTGTGTAGTGTTGTATCTGGTATAGACTGGTTTGGGACAGGAGGCATTGCGGCGGTTGGTGATCGTCCGCATTCGGGCGTCGCCGCCCGTCGCGCACGTGCGCTCGTAGCTCTGAGGGGTGATATACGAATTTTGTCAAGCGTGTGTTGTTAACTCACACACGTATGAATTCTGAAACTTTTATAAGAAAATATATTATCTTTCTGATCTTTGCGTTACTTTACAAGATCGAGAATCAATTATGTATGAGGCTTTGAATATTTAATAAAAATTGTCATTTATGGAAAACAACTTTGGAAAGGGATGATTATGACTAGAATAAATACAGATGTTTACCGATACTTTATATTTATGTTGCTGGTTTCATGTTAATCAAAATAATATTACATTTGGATTAAATGTTGAAAGGGGTTAAGATTGAACATTTGGGTTTCGTTTGAATATTGTTTAATAAAATGCTCAAATTTTAAGGCATCTGTTTTTCTGTAGCCTGACAGATTGACGCAGTATTAACCTAATTGAAAATTAAATTTCCCTTAAACCTTCGGCATTCATTACGATGAAGGCAGGACTTCGATCATTAAAATGGAGTATATTTTAACAAGTTTTGTTCCTTTATATAAATTTAATTTACACTAATAAAAGAAAAGTAGAGTTGGTTCGTTTTTATTTGCTTCTTTTTTACTCATTCAAAGGAGAATGGCGAACTCCCATAGGACTTTGGGCCTGATCGTTACACTGATGATTTATGTGGGGTTAAATAGATAAAAATAGACAGATTCTATAAATATAACAATTAAAGATCTGTTCTATGGGATAGCAGAGATATTGAGCATGTAACGTCACTAAAATTGAGGTTAGGTTTGCTCGAGTTCAATGAATAGCTTTGTTTCTTTCTAAGTAGAGGTAAGTTTATATCCTTTAATAAACATTATTTAGATAAAGAGTGTAACAGAAGAACAGTTAGGTAATAGTGTAGGTAGGTAATATTGGATCGAACTTTTATTCTTTTAGAGTACCTACCTACCAAAACATCGTAGGTACTTATATATAAAATAAAACACGTTTTTTCATAAATCGTTTATTCATCATTATCATCATAAACAATTAACACATCATCCAGAAACTGTGCTGGCGGCATTAGATCTGGTTGATACCTTGCCCAGCTAAGGTACCATATTATGCACATACCTAACGTGACAGCAGCAACCTACAGTTCTTCTTCCTACTAAACAATCACAATAATAAACTGTTATTGCTTCCCTTCCTATGAGAGCCCTCACTCAGCAAGAATGACATAGATATGTTGCTCTATTTCCAATCTGTAAAGAAATACTTTATTAAAACACCTTTCATTTTTACTTTGAGATTTAAAAAGAAGATTATTGGCAACTTTTTACTTAAAATATTATCAAAACACTCAATAACTTAAATGACGAGGTAATATCCACTCTAAAATCACTGCTCTAATTCTTTGATCGCGTTGAGAATCAGTTCTTAGTAAATGAAACCGTGTGCGCAATACAGAACGTCCACAATAAATGCATAGATACACGTTGATGACCCAGAGTTACAGTGTCATCTTCATGATTTTCAATCCTCAAAGAATCATTTGCAAGTTTCCAGCATGCATCACATATGTGATCAGAGTGAGTGATCTACAAATAAAGAATTAATATTACAATTGGACAAAAGAAAGTGAATATACATATATATTAATATATATTTATAAATATAAATCTCGTGTCACAATGTTTGTCCTCAATGGACTTCTAAACCACTTAACCGATTATAATAAAATTCGCACACCATGTGGAGTTCGATCCAACTTGAGAGATAGGATAGTTTAAACATGTAGGTACCACGGGCGAAGCCGGGGTGGACCGCTAGTATATATATAAAACAATGTGTGTTTACGTTTTTGTTTGATTTCAATAGCTAGTACTAAATACCTTAGATAATACTAATCCACTAACCGTAGAGGAGCAGCCCACCCTTGTATAATTGATATTATTGCGTTATCTTGTAACAAATGCATACGTATTACGTATAGCATTGTTACGATTAGCATTAATACCACAGTTGATGCAGTTCATATATTTTGTAAATGAAAAATCGGATGCAAAGTCGGTGTCCAGGTAGGGTAGCAGTAGTGAGTCGTAAAGGCAGGTAATCAAAGTCCGGTGTGCAAGCAGCAAGCGTTGGTTGGTAGTAATAACAGAGATCGTCAGTGTCCGTAATACGTAGCGAAAGTCGATAAAGATGAAGAAAATAAGTTAACCACGAAACGAAAAACCTCAATCAAATGTCAAAAGTCAAACGACAAACATGACATTGTAATTAAAATTGAAGCGGCCAGCTACATTTCAGAAATATTCTTACAAAGTGCAGCCGCCATGAGTAAAAATGTATAGAATTACCTAAATAAATAGCGTGCTAAAAAGTTAAAAATAAAATATGTAACGCGGTTAACTTATATTTCTGATTTATAAAGCATTTGAATTTTATATAAAACTAAAAATGAAAATAAATATTCATTCGTTTTAATCGATATATCGACTATTTTACTCCTGACAGCACTGACAATCTCTGCTTGATAAGACCGGTAGTCATAGAAATCTAAATAACAATGCCGTTAGTGAACACATTATCTTTTTTTTCAAACATTTGTTTTCCCATAGAATCAGAAGTCAATATTTTACCAAGAATTATTAAAAATAACATAATGAATTTTAAATATATTATGATTTCTGTAAGGCCCTAATTTTGTTAGGCCCAGTTTCGCCATTCTCCTTTGTCGGCTTGATTTCATTTAAAGTGAAACCTGTAAAGAAAAATGATGTAACTTCAAACTAGTAACTATATGTTGAAGGACTAGCCGCTTGCCCCGGTTTCGCCCGGGTTGGCCCGGGATAAAAAAGAATATTATTTATTACTCATTTAAAATATTATGTAGTTTTCTAATTAGTTATAACAGGATTTTCAAAATCAGTTAAGTAGGTAGATCTAGAAATAACAATACAACCTCACAAAATCGTAAACTTTCTTTTTATTATATTAGCACAGATTCGCATTTAATACATTCTATGGTATTTAATACTTTAAATCATAAAATTAATTAATAATGCCTACAATTTTATAACTTATAACATAAAAAATAAAAATATAAACCTTTGAATAAATACAAAAAAATGTTTGAATTAGTAATAAAGGAAATACACCATTAAAAGTAAATGTTCATAACATTTACTCCATTTTAATCCATTAGGCTTCAATTTTGGCCTAAAATTGGATATCAAAGGTGGAATTATTATAATTCACAACAAATTTCCAATGTTAAATAGCAAATACTAATGTACTTTTGTTCTAGCACAAAGTAAATATCGGTATATCAAGCCCACACTTAGCATCTGCGGTCCTAAAGATGATTTCATTCGTCGTGAAAGGCGTACAACAGGCACATTCTAATAAAAATAATCGGAATGCCTATTTTATTCCTTCCACGAATACAATAAAGCATATTTTCCTTTGTACGTATAATGGCCCATTGTTACCAGATTATTGAGAACAAGTTCAGGCTATGCTATATTATGTTTTCATGTATTAGTTAATAAGATATGGAGAAATATTTAGCAAATGGGTTGTATTAACCAGATGCAGTAATAATGTTTTTAATTACGAAGGAAAAAGGATCGCGACATTGTGATCGTAACCAATATACTTTGACCTTTGATGTTAAAAGCTTTTATTTTAGTGTAGGTATCTGTTACGTATTATTTTAACACGGATTAATCACATTGAATTATGAATAAATACGTTTCGAATAAACGGTTTAGTAGATACGCATTATTAAATAAAGCCTTTAAAAGAGACCTACTTTTATGTTTCTATGCTATCTATATTAAATTACAAACAGCCGGACCGGAATTTATGCGTCAAAAAGTAAAAAAACATACACAATTTCAAATAAACCTAAATAGCAGGATTATCTCTATAAACGTAACATAGAGTTTAAAAAAGTAGAGACCGTTTTATTAGCTCTGTTGGTGCATAAAACCCCGTTATATTTAACGTGTGAAAAATTTAATCCAATCTTCTATTGAACTTAAACCATTTTAAATTCAAACGAGTTAAAAGTTTTAAGACCACAACTTCGGCTAATGTATTCATACGGGCATATATTGCAAAAGTTATTTATCATATTGTATCGCCTATACAACGTACAAATAATGACCTCCCTCCCACAAGCGAGGTGAATCAATCAATTCAAGGTCTGCTTCCCAGTAAAAGGTACGACCATTTTATATGCTTCTATGGAGAAACGTCGCTTCCACTTGCTTAAATTACGCTAAGGGGTCTCGTTATACTGGTGACTACACGTATTAGATGATTAATATCGGTTCCAGTAAAATTACATTTTTGTTCTACACATTGCGCTATTGATTTCATGATTCCACTTGAGTTGTGCCGGAGTGGAGATGAGCTTTGAGCGAATAATACAAAATAACTTTTACTACGGAGCTTTTAGTAGATATAATATTTATTTTTGTTAACATGCAATGTTATATGTTGAAGTTAACAGAATTAATAAATTAAATAATCTTTGTTCTTTGAATAAATAATAGTACAATTTCTGCCAGAAATACAAGGACTATCATTGATTTTTTCGACTGGTGGGGGTTGAGCCCTTTGTCGCACTACACAGGGTATCACTGCGCCAATCCTACTATTCGTGATAATATAGTAAATTAAAAAGTATTTGCGGATTTTTCTTTAACTTATAACTATACTGACCCGGTCTAATGACCTAGGTCCTAGAACATTAATACTATAGCTTGAATATAGGAAAGTCAATCTACGGGAGTACCTATAGATTCTCGAGAAATAACTGCTAATAACTGGATGGGACTACCTGTCTACTGCCAAAGAATACTTAATAGTATTTTATTTTAATGCGTATATATTTGTTCGATTTCTGCTACTGGAAAAATATTAAACAATGAACATAGCGTCATTCCAGTGCTTCGTTACTCATATATGCAATATGCATACAAAAGATTAAAAAGTTATTAGTGCTTGGCTTATTTCGTTACTAAAGAGTTGTTAGTTTCTTTGGTATATAAAGACGTCTACGTAGCGGGTTTTCTAGTTCACAATCAAGAGACTTGTCTGCTTTAGACGTCATAAATTTCATGCAATACTGTGATGCATGTATGTACGTAGGTATGTACATATAATAGCTTATACGGCGGCAATGGGATACGACGCCAGCGTAATTCGTTTTTCATTACTGCCTACAATACTCTCGAGACATCTGAATAAAGGATATATGAATAATTATAACTAAACGTATAACAGAAGTAATATGACGCGATCGGTTAGGTTAAGTGATAGAGGAGCTTTTTGATGTGTGCTTTTTAATTTTGCTATATGTATAACAGGGTTTTTTTTAAATATAAGAGTATAGTATAGTAATAGCATAAAGCTATCAAACGAAAAACAAATATTGTGTTTTCACCCTTCCACTTTGCTCTATACATGTATATTTCCAGTTCTCATGCTTGCGTAACGTATTTTGGGGGATAAACTCTGTATTTTTTATTTGATTATTCTTTTTGTTACCTCTATGTGGTACACTAGTGTGTAGTTAGTTAAATATTGTTGAACGGACATACGAGTATTTGTATTCTCTATATTATCAAAATAAATGTGTTTGAATCGGCGTGTCTAAAAAACGAACATTACAAAAGAAGACGATAAATAATACAAAAATACGCATCAGAAACAATAATTAGATAAACTGTAGAAAAACACGAAGTCCCGTTTATATCGGATCGAATATTAAATACGATCATGCAATAATAATATAAATGTTCGGGTAGAATTGAATCGATTTGTCACCCTCCAAAACCGCGCTACAAATTGAAATCAATACAGAGAGCTCAGTGGAACCAAACTAACAAATAACTCCTATAATACAAATAACAAAGAAAACAAATGAGTAGAAAAATACGTAGACTGAACTTCGTGGAAACTTAATTAATATTCATACTAAAGTTATGATGAATATTAACTTCAACGAGACGTAAGTTGTAACAACGTCCACAGATCTTTGTTATCTAATTAGTATAGCGTTTTAGGATACCTATATTATCCTGAACCTGAATATGTAGTTATAGGTACAAATAATTATATGGTAAGCTTTGATATTATGAACTATGTTAGTAATTGGTTCTTTCTTCCTTTTAATTTACATTTAAGGCATAATTTAATGTTCTATACTACCTGATTAGTACCTTATATAGATTGGAGCAGTGTATTTCTAAAAATAAGTAGATTAAGACAAAGAAAATAAACAACGGGACTTAAGCTCGATTTATTTCTTTAACATATAAAAATAATAGATCAATGGGCCTGCCAATAGAAATTTCCTCTACAATCTAAAGAGTAGGTATTTCTAATTCATTCATTCTAATTTACATTCTAATTTTTTGCGTAGTTGTGAGGTTTAGCGGGTCATAGTTGTAGCCAGCAAATTCGGCCTCCGCTTCACCTACTTCCGATATTCCCTTTGTTCCTACATTCTTATGCCTTCCTTAAGCTTTTTACCCAACTGCGAAAAAAGAAGTGCTTTATTTTTCACGTGTATGTATGATTATTTGGCACGCCGCATTGCTAAAACTGCGTCGGGTTTTACTTATGAGGTGTTGTTGCAAACATTCGAAGTAATAGGCTACATAAATAAGCAATTGGGTTTTTTTGTTGATAACAAAATATTACCCTTATGTATGATTATTTCTTAAATTTATTTCCCAAATATGTATCAGTACTGATTGTACGATCTAAAAATATAAGAGGAAAATATGAAAAGATACATAAATATAGTTCTAGGTGACATCCACTTATATAGTTTCAGTCTGGCTTCAATCCCTCGTGAAGGGATATCAATAGATCATGAATAAATAAATGTGTCAGTTACATGTAACAAACGAAATTGTAGTGTTTTGTTATACGCCGAAAATGTAGACACAATCATTTCATATTCGGCTTCGAAGTATTGTGTCGTTAACTTGGTTTTTGTATGTTTCAAGTATAGGTTATTATTATTGTATGGAGTATTTAGTTGAAAAACATTGTATGATACATATTTTCTTATTTAAAAAACAATCAGAAATCGTTTTTAGAGAAAATCGTATTTACAACTGTTTTTAAAATGGTGGACGGAAAATAATCACGTTTTAAAACCATTCAACATTCAATTTTTAAACTGATATTAAATAAAAAATTGCTACGAAATATGATATTAAATAGGCAAGGAATAAGTACGCTTTATGAGATATAGAGCATATTTTTATTAACGCCTCCTTACGCCTCTGAAAAGGGTTACATAATGGAAAGTTTGGATGTTCGGTTAAAGTATAAAAAATAATTTTATCCCTAAGTATATATAAGTGTATATCCCATGTGCTAGCGTATCAAAGGTTAAGGAGCAAATGCCAAGTATATTAAACTTATTCTTTCTTATATGTATAATATATTTGCTTTTAGTATACGTTTTAAGGTCATGAAAGGTCATATATTGTGTCTTATGGCGTCGAGGACGAGCTTATAACAAGGAAATTTCTATTGAATTAGAATTCAGTAGCAATTCAATTTAAGTGGATGTTATTTTAAGAGTATTTGCTTTAGTAAAATTAAAAAGGTGTTGGTTATACCCATACATTATGAACATAGATGTTGGTTCGGGAGATTTTTTTTGGACGTTATCAAAATTATCTCTAAAATCAATTGCCATTATTCAATTCTTTACATTCATGATATAATATGATAAATATTAATAAGAATTAATTATTGGTTTTGCTTTTACTGAATTATAGTAACGACTAAAAGCTTGAATCACATATGTACATAGTGACAAAATTCGACCAAAAACAAACAGTTTTTTTGAACAGTCTAACTTAACACGATAACTCAAAAAAGAGAAACTAAATCACAAATCCGTGTGATAAGCCAATAATTAACAAATTAAACATTTCCTCTATAAATAAATATGTTAATAAGTACTTAGGACTGCAGTCAGGCTTTATATCATTACTGGCGTTAGCGTAATATTACTTACTCATTAGCGATCCTGGCTGACATCTATGTCAGATATTACCAGCCATAAATCCTTAATATGCACATGGTGGTGCGGTTAATTTATGCAATTGTACATTCAACTATTCAATTTCGTTACTCAAATGTTTATAGAGGTTATGGAACTGTTGTAATTGCTTTAAATATAAAAATAAAGGCTTTGCAATTGATGGTATATTACTGTGGTATCTTATATATAAAATTCTCGTGTCACAATGTTAGTCTGCATACTCCTCCGAAACGGGTGGACCGATTCTCATGAAATTTTCTGTGCTTATTATTATATTTTTATGGAGATAATGATTATTCTATGCCTCTCTTGTTTAATTACATGATGACAATTTACAAAACTTTTTAGAGATACATACCTTTTTTAAAATATGACCATAGCACCATATTCACTCCGTCTTTGGACCCCAAATAAAAGTTACAGTGACTTCATAATACAATACTTAGCTTTGCGATCCTATAGATAGAGCTTTGAAGTTAATAATACTTAATTATTACCCTATAGATATATAAAACATGAATAATTGTCATTAATATCATCTAAAATACAACATAATAATCATAATATCACTTAACACTGTCCACTTAATGTTACACAAATCAATCGTTAAATACAAGGTTAAATATTTTAAGCTGTCAATGATTACAGTTTTAAAACGTACAGGGGTGGTGTAAGGGACGCAGGGAACATTCCTTTTATCAGGGGTGCTACGAACTAAACCCCTGAATATTTATACTGGTTGAACCTTTCTCTCGAGACATCGTGTGCGTGTTATCTTTTTTAGAAATACTTACCTCCAAATACATTTTTGTGTTCTTTGGATAAGGGTGGCTACGTAGATATTATATTTAGAACAATGAAATTAATGTGTAATATAAATTCTATCGATATTATGCAACTCTACAACTCTATTTCACAGCGAGAATAATAATTATTTATGTAAATTTTAAGAAACTAATAATTGTTTACGGAACTTAAATGGCACTTATATATAAGCGACTAAACATATTAAGTAAGCTTAAAGTTTCTAGAAAAAATATTCTGCAATCGGAATAAGGATAACCTAAAAAAGCGCAACCTCCATAAGGTTCGAGGCTGAATTATTGAGCGATTTGCGATACTGACTTGTTTTTATCCTTGTCTGACTGATTATATCAGTAAATATGTTATTTTTGATATCATAATTATGTACCTATGATATACATAAACAAATTGACGAAACATGCATATCTTTCTAATATATCTATACAAAATACAGAAGTACATCTATACTAATATTATAAAGCTGAAGAGTTTGTTTGTTTGTTTGAACAAATCTCGGGAACTACTGTTTCGATTTAAAAAAATCTTTCGGTGTTAGATCGCCCATTTATCGAGGAAGGTTATAAGCTATATACCATCACGCTACAAAATTATCTCTATTTACGGAATGTAGTAACAAAAAACTGCATTTAATTTAACAATTCAAAACATTGTTATTCAAATCTTTTATCTGATAGTCAACGTAAAGTCAGGTAGTAAATTAATAATGCATTTTTTCTTATGTTTTTAAATCGCATCATTTGTCAGTGCATAGTTTTAAATAATTTAACTTGTATTAAGATTAAGATCGACGAAGAATAAAACAAGTACATATTTGAAATAAAAACAAACGCAAAAACGTTTTTTAATTTAGTTTAGGGCTGATTTTTCAATCCTTGCTTAAAACGTATTCGTGGAATAATGTATAAAACTACCATTTTAAAAACGTATTCTAATTGCCCGTATTTGACAGTTTATACGTGGCATTTTTGAAAAATCGGCCCTTACATAGATGTACATAATCATAATATACAATATCAGTTTTGATAGAAATATTTTTTTCATAATTCGTTCGATCTAAAAAATTACGTGTTGAAAAAACATGCATAAAATTATTATTATGAGAATAAGCACTTCTGAACATATAAAGCTTCCTTACATTACAAATAAACTTTGATATACGTAGAAAAAAAGTATCAAACACATAATCGATTTCACTTTTAACATCTTTAATCATTGCAACCAATCGCTGTCACATAAACATTGATAAATTAAATCAAGAATAAACAGCCAGTTTCACAGGTGAAGCGAAGCCGGGTGCCAGCTGCTGTGTAAATAACATAAGAAGCTGTAATACACGTTCCTACATAATGTTTGACCGAGCTAATATAGAATTTTGCGTTTTGGGAACCGGTATATTACTAATTATATTGAATATATAGAATATTTTATTTCATAAATTAAGTCTAATAAATTCGTATCTAGCCTAGAACTCTACATTGATATAGAGTTCTTAGTAATTACTAATTCGGCTTAAAACGGATACTTAATAAGCGTAAAATAAATATAAGGCTTAAAACTAATCGAAGGTAAAGGAAATAAATGTAATAAATTCATTATTACATGCGCCAAAAAACAAACAAAACAGTACGAATCTTGCAGTCGTTGAAAGAACCATAGTTTGAATTATCAGGGTCATTTATGACGAAGAGATAAGGGTATACCTTTTTATAAATATGTACATACAAAACATATCACATATTAAGACAACTGAATCAAAAGTATAGACATTCTTATAAAAGCTCGAAAGATTCCAAGAAATAAAACCAAAGTAACAATAGCATTAAATTGAGGTTATCGAAATAATCGGAGTCACTAAAAACAGTGAACAATCATAGTTGAGAACTAAAAATACTTTTTCGAAGTTATGTTTAACTCGTTATTCATGATTAATGAAACATACGCATCCTGCGTTACAAGTGCATACCACTAAATTATTTTAGAAATAACATTACCGTTTAATTGTAACACAAACCGCTTCCTATCAACATGTCATTAACACAAAATTATCGGTGCCTAAACAATAAAGCAATTACAAAAACTAAACTCTCTTTCGATAAACATAAAACTTATTTAACCAAACAGGGGAAACCTTAGCAAAACCTTACACTTGATAGGTCTGTAAGAATCGACTCTATCGTAATTTAAATAGAGTTAAAATTTGATTGACACATGTATAGACGATTGCCAGAAACACACAGGCCGATGCCACTAACACATGTTGGCGATGAGTGTCCAGCGTTGTGGAGCTTCCCCGCCCCTCTCGCTTCATATACGTGGCGGAGAATTTTTAATGTCGTCGAGTGAGCGCTGGGGTCACGCTATATTGGATTTAGTTATACGAGCCTGGGGGTACGAGTAGGGAATCAATGAACTCGGCTGAGTCGGCCGACAAAAGGACGTTTCGCTTGGCAGGTAATTAACTTAATATCTATCCCTTTTTTAGGCTCTCTCGGAGTAGTTACTAAATTGTTTGATACGTCATAAACTGTTTTGAGGTATTTTTTAAACTGTTTTATCTTACGATGAGGACAACCGTTGTTTAATGTTAATTTATGTGCATTGTTTGTTACAGAAATAATAAGAAACACTCATAACTTCAAGCCTTCATAATATGCTTTACTACATAATACAAATACTAAAGGCGTGTTTGTTTGTTCGTCAATATTTTATTTAATTTGTATAGGAGGATTTGATTGTCTTTTTTTAGGTAGTTTGAATAACAAATATGTATTGATATTATACCGATTATAGAGTCACCATTAAAATATTGTTACCAAAATTAAGTAGAGATCTGTTTCATCACTACGTGTTGAAATAAAATACGTTTGAATTATTCAAATTCATTTACTTAGGAACCTATTAAATCCACCAATACGCATAAACTGTTTAATGGTTGAGATAGAGACTCGGTGAGTAGAAAATGGGTTTAATAGTGTTAATAATAAAATAATAATATGCATTCTTCACATTAATTATATTATTGTATTAAATCCAGTGTGAATAAATGTTGTCAATAATGGAGCGGCGATGTAGCAATATTTTAGACAGTACTCAAAAACTGTGAAGGTGATTTGTTCATAGACAATTACCATATTTTTAATAAATTTAAATATTTTTGTTCACGAACCAACATAAAAATATTATAAAGGTCTAGTTGTGCTGTAATATTAATTATTAACCTTCATTTAGTGAACAATTAACAAACCATATTATACAATCCAATATTATAAACGACACGGAATAATTATATGTAGAGACGCATTTTTTGTTTGTAACGGATAAAAATAAATTATGCATTCAGACGTGATCTGTTCATTACTAGTTTATTATATTTTTTTTAAATAAAGGCTGTAGGTAGATACTGAGATAGATCGTTAAAATAAACAATTATACAAGATGTATAATATTTTGATTATTCATTATTTTAATTAGGATACATCCAGTGTCACTCGCTTTTTCTCTACGCACGTACTATATGTATATACATAAATTAAATTTACTGCGTTTGTACGTAGTGTTTATCAAACAAATATTGAATACGCAAAAATAGCCCTCCTTCCTACGCTATTGGGTATGTAATAGGAATTATCAAAAAAATTCAATGTTCTATATTCAGGTAGAGCCAGTTCAAAACTTAAATCCCTTGTTGAGCCAAATCTCATATAAGGTTGTCAACCGATATTTATTTAATCGTCATTTATCGAAAATCAAGTATAATAATCTCATTTTCAAGCACTGAAGCCTGTGCATATAAGCATAGGGTGAGTTTAGTATAATTTTTATACTTACAATTTCGTTAATATATTCTAAACATAATTCTATTTCCATAACTTACTCCAATATTAAACTAAAATATCTCGTGCTCTTATAAATTAAATTTATATTCAATAGAGTTATAAGAACTGATTTGTAATCATCCCTATAGCCGATAAAGCGAGCAGCAATTTTTTCACATTCCAATCTCATACCATACCTTTATAGGTCAAATTCACGTTATATTCACTGTGATTTATTTTCATTATTTACTCTTTGTTCCTGGAAAAGAATATGCTGTATTTTCATAGTAAAATTACATTTTTGTAAAAAAAAATATCAAAACCACTAATGCTGTAAATAAATATAATAAAATAATTATTAATATTAATAAAAATACTTAATAGTACTAGTATAGTATTATCACAGATATACTAGGTACATTATATTATCTGTGGCAATAGTAATCTATATTTAAAATACAGCGAGATAAGGCCGTTCTTCGTAAGAACATTGTATTGTGATCACAGCTGATCTTGGCATGTAACTGGTTCCACACCAACGATCTATACTAATATTATAAAGCTGAAGAGTTTGTTTGTTTGAACGCGCTAATCTCAGGAACTTACTGGTCCAATTTGAAAAATTATTTCGTTGTTTATCAAAGAAGGCTATATAGGCTATAATATATCATTACGCTAAGACCAACAGGAGCGGAGCCACATTGGTGAAACCGCGAAGCGCAGTTATTCAAATATAAAAACCTTTTAAAAACAATATTACCTTCTTATTTTATGTATTAGCACTTAATAGTCATCAACACTTAAAGCTACAAACACATTTACAAATACATACCTACATAGTTTTAAAATGAATCAACATTTTGATCGTTAAACGTTCAAACGTTTGAGATGTGGCAGGGTTTTTACCTGCTTTAGTATCGGAGGTCAGTTCCGGCGTGGTCTATTGTCCACAGAACACCGAACAAGCTCACCCCACTGTATATTTGAAGCTTTGTCTAATATTCCCTGATTCTACTGGTTTCTGTATATTTTAAACTAGCGGTCCGCCCCGGCTTCGCCCGTGGTACATGTTTACGTTTTCTCTACATAAGAACCATCCTCGTACTTCAAGGAATATAATAAAAAAAGAATTATCGAAATCGGTCCACCCGTTCTCGAGTTATGCGCTTACCAACACATTTTGCGATTCATTTTTATATTATAGAAGATTGTTTTGGTAGTACATATTAGTCATTAATAAGTAACATTCAATATGTGGTGATAAGAATTGATATGGAGTGAATCATCTTGTTATCTTCACTCTAGCTGCAAGACGGATGACTACTTATAAGATTATAATAATTTAAAAATGGAAATTGTACCTTCTTTTCGTATTCTAAATTACTGTACTTCTTTTCGTTAATAAATTAGTGTATATGTATATATTACGCAATTTTTTTTCACTACAAAATTTTTTGTATATATGTAAGGGGAACTATTTTGTCCTATTAAACTATGCTTTTGGATATTTGTATGGAACTAAACATCCAACACAGAGCAACAATTAGCGAGTGTATTGCGTGCTTTCAAGGAATTTTGAGTTTCCTCACGGCCTCGGAAAAACTACAGCCCCATTTCAGAAATTCATAGCCTGTTTCTCTCCATCGTACAGAATATTTGTTACTAGCTGTGCCATGTGGTTTTACCCGCAGTGCTCCACTCCTGTTGATCTTAGCGTGATGATATCCTATAGCCTTCCTCCTTAACCGAAAGAATTTTTCAAATCGGACCAGTAGTTCCTGAGATTAGCGCGTTCAAACGAACAAACAAACTCTTCAGCTTTATATAAGTATAGATTTACTCCCACTTTTCACCACTATTAATCGCTTCACGTAAATAAAGTGTGGGTTTAAGCCCGAATCTCGCTTTTATGTCGTTAAAAATGATATTGCGTTATGCAAAAATCGGTTTGAAATACTTCGAAACAGCCTGAGTTCATTCTGTCGTCACAGGATGATAACGGGTTGAAATAAAAATATTGGTTTTAATATTGTGTTAGTAAAGTTTATTTCGACAAATTCTAGCAGATGCTTGCTTTATGACACGAAATCAAAAATGTATAGATATTTTCGATTTGAATTGAATGGTTGTAAAGTTTGTTTTGTGATTAAAATATTTATTAGGAAAGCCGGAATAAAGAGTATCGTTGGTATCGTGTACACTGTACATATGTCAGTGTAAAAGTTTTCCAATTTCGAGAAATTAATCTATTACATAAAATATATCCCAGTGACATTTTAATTATTTTTAATCTGTGACTGAAAAACTGAGATTTTCTCTTCAAAAATCCATTACACAAACCAGCCATAATAATAAAAACATTTAATTTATCTTACATAAAATCCATAAAAAATAACATTATAACACAGAACACTAATAACAAAAATCAACAAGATCCCGCAAACAGTAAAACTCTTGACCTACATCCAAAACTATTGTTATAAAAAATCAATTAACAAACAATCAAACAAGAAATGAGCCAACACCTGAGAGCGAGATGTTTTTAATTATCGACAGCAAACATTCCGGAATCTGTTATAGGTCTTCATAAATGTAAATTGGTGGCGCATCCCGTTTAGGGGAGGGGGGCACCCACCCTCCCTGAAATGAGGCCGAGTCTGTCGGCGGAGTAACTAACATAAAGCCCTTTGCTTATAAACGTAACTATAGTGTTTTTGTGTGATTAAAATGATGTTTTATTAACCGAAATATGGCTCTAAGTGTGTATAATTAGTATGTGGATATTGTTGTGTACAGTATGTATAGATTATTCGATTTTAAAACATTTTACTATTGTAATAAGTTGTCTAATGATGTTAAGCATTTAATTATATGGATTTAAAATTAATAAACATCACAATATATTGGGTTTCAAAACCTTTAAGTAATAACCTCTCAAAATTGTAAGTATTCTCTGGTTACTTCGTTAAAACGTAACGTTCATTATTTCGTAATAAATACATCCTACACAGTTGGATTAAAATTTAAAACCATTTAATACGTTCCGCTTTATATTAATATGAAGATGCTGGGGTTATTATTACAATTTACAACACAGTAGAATAACATCAAATTAAAGATTTGTATAAGTAGGAATATAACATTAATTTAAACACTTGATACCGTCATTATCAATCGAAGAGCGGATATAATTTTCAGCGTTTCCTTGTGCTTAATCTTGTAAGAATGCAGACATTAGGAAATGCAAGTTTCTATTAATAAAAAATAGATGGGTCAAATCTATACTTAAATCTGTTAAAGGGGGGGAAAAGCGTGTTTGTTTGCTTGTTTTCTTAAATTTTTTTAGAATAAATAAAGTTTTCTTAAATTGTTTTTGCTATCTTTTTCTACATCATCATCCAATACTTTATAGTCAACAATTTTACAATCTAAATATATTCTAGGTGCTTTAAACAATTAACAAGGAATGCTCAATCTATGTGCTCTATCTCCATAACGTACTAATACTTAATAATAATAATTAAAGGGAACTTGAGATGCCTTAAAGGAAACCGAAATTCACGTCGGCATCGTTTATAGCATTGTGTAAGAATATTATATGTATTACAATTATTAAGTATATACAATAAATCAATTTACTATAAACTATGGTAAATGGGTAATTAAATTGTTGTAGTTTTAAGCGGTAAGCTATATGAAATTTAAAAAGCTTTAGACATCTTTCATCAAGCCCTTATAAATAAGTATTTAAAACTAAACAAAAATACAAATAGAACAAATAGAACAAATTTTAACAGTTGAAGGTTGTAAAAAAGAAAAGTTTGCTGTTAAGTAATATGCATTTTTTTATTATTATTTAAAGGTATAAATACCTGTTTGTTGTTTTTATAATTTAGTGTAATCGACCTTGCTGTTCATTAATTATTTCGTCGTCGTCTCAGCCATTGGACGGCCGATTAATTATTTGAATAAAAATAATTAAAATGATATGTAAAATGATGTATTTAATTTATTACAAACTCGCTGATCCAGTCAATAAAAAAAGGCTTTTAATGCTTCAGTCCATCTAGTCGTTTTAGATCTCAGAACTTGTTTGCGATAATAGCCTAGATTTTAATCTGATCTGATCTAAAATTTATTTAAATAGTATTAAAGGTTTTTAAAGAAGTAAGAACCCTCAATAAATTTTAATTAGCCATTAATTATTACGAGTGGAGTCCATTAAAATCAACAATTTCTTATATATATTAATATTTATGTTTGCGATAAAACGGAACCTGACTGAGACGAAACTTTTAATTGTAATATTTTAGCAAAGATCGTGATTATTTTTAGATAACTTACCTTATAATTAAATTACGTTTAGATGTAATATGGTAATAAATAATAACATATGAATTAATTTTGTTTATAAAGAAATACAACAAATTGGTTTGTTTAATTCGACGTTATACAGGCGTCAAAGCTTTAATAATCTAAACTAGAAACGTAAATATCAAAAGCTTTGGTTAAACCTTCACATACCTAATAGTGGAATAAACCTTCAAAGGAGTATTACTAAATGCATCTCTATAATATGTATTACAATTTCAATCTTATAACGGGAAGATAAGTAACTAGCGAGGAGGGATTCGTGGAACTAGCGTCCTCTCTGATTCGGGCGCATAGTTTCTATGCAACCAGTCTAGTTAGACCCCCGCTTTGCATGAAAGCTTATACGTGACAGATGTCAAGTAATACGTGCCACCTCATCTAATCTTTTAAATGTTGATAGGCATATTATAAGAAAGTAGCTATTACTTAAACTATTTGAAAATTTATTTTATATCGTTTGGGTAATACTTGTTAGGTACTGTTTATAAAATATGTAGTTTGTGACCTCGATTCCATTGAACAAATCTTTATTTTCTTTGAAGAGATTGTATTGAACGTTTTAAATTTTGATTCATTCACACAAAACCCTTCGCTTCGCTTTAAATTTAACAGGACTTCCACCAATCTAGGTCAGTTACTTACAATTCCCGTCTTAATCAAGTTCGGTCATATAGTTTAAGCAATTTTTCGCACATTATCATTATGTCCCCGCATAATTGATAATTTGACATCTGGTCCGCGCACCTGCCCCCAAAGAGATCCTCACTCGATATCCGGTAAGGACAAATATACGTTCCGGCCGGAATTTCGCTTTTTTACCCTTGTTGTTTCGGTAATACCTGTTTGGGAGTCTGTTAAAATTGCACGTTAAATTGCGCAGCATTTTGGGCGTTAATCACCGTACTTCTATGTAGTTCAAAATTTTAAATGATCAACTGGTTACTTCCTTGAAAAATCGTGGTTGGAAAAGTTTTTGTGTTGAATGGTATTCGTATTTTTCCATACTTGAAAGACCGATGAATAACTGTTTTTGTCAAAAAACAAAAGTGTTTGCTTTTTATTATCGTAAATATTATGACGGCGAAAAATATTCTAATTATAGCACCAATACATAGATTAAACAATTCGTTTTGTTATACTTTGCTCGATAAATTATTATGAAAACTGGAAAATTCAGAACATAGCAGATTGCCCTCATTCTGTTTACCTACTTGTATGTAGTTTGCAACACGGATAAAATCTTTTGCTTAATAATCTCCTCTGAAATAAAGTGTATACATACTGATTTTATAATAGTGTTCTCTTTATTACTACAGTAAAATATACATCGAAAAATAGGTTTTATAAAAGTGCTTCAAAAACAATAAAACAAATCTGCAAACAAAATATACAATATATAGAACGTTTTGGGAATTCAATTTGATGCTATTTTACAAAACTCCAGGCAGTCTTATTCCTTAAGTTATCTCTACCAGATAGTTTTCGATATTTACATATTATGAACCTGATAAAATAATAATAATTGAGATGTTCAATCCAGTCAATTAACTGAAATAATATCGTCGGATAGAAATGTATTACGAGATTTATTTTATTACATAAGAAGAAACGATTACAAAACTTATTTTAGAAATAGCACAAAGATCTGTACAGCGTGCAGCGCAAGTCATTCTAGCCTCAGTAAGTTTTTATATTTTCTAGTTGGGGATTTTAATCATGAATCTTTCTTGAATGAATAATTAAAGCTTTTGTATGCGCCGTGTAGTGATAAAACAATAAGCTAACTGTCTTGTTTCTACAAACTAAGATACATCGAAAGAAAGGTTGGAGATTATGTTTTATAACACACATAGGTACTCTTTTTATATCATCATAGCGTTTTAATGTATGTAATACGTTCGTTTTACAGAATATATAAATCTTATTAGGTACTAGGTTTTACGTGGATTAAAAAAATATGTTAGATAGGAGTTTAACGGGAACAAGGAATTTATGAAAAATAAATGGCTGTTATATTATTATTATTTAAAAAATATATTTACTGCAAGTGTTTTAAACCTGAATGCTGAAATTGTTAATAGCTTTTATCAACGAGAATGTAATTCACAGATTAAACATATTGCTAAACAGCATCATTGGAATACCATTATAGGCTTTTTCAATTAATGGTCGTAATTATTGGTAAACAAAGCATAAGGTTTTTTGTAATAAGACAATGGATGCTGGGCTACCAGTCCGAGCAGGTAGGGTCGAAATAATTAATGCCTCCCGGCTTCGTTCGGTTCGACTGCGGTTTCGCCGCTTAGGCACACGCCATGTAAAATATCAGATTTAAAGCTTACGAAGCGTTAATAAAATACTCAAATTTCTATGCGAAGTCATGAGGTTGAACACCTTTGGAACGACACAATTTATTCCACGTCTCTCGAGAATGTTCTTACGTTTGCAATTGACATGTAATTTCGTTACATTGATAACATAAATGATACGAGGTATGAAGAGATCAAACGTGCTCATATTTTATATTGGCAGATTTTTTTTCCAGTCCATGAAAAAAAAAATGATTTAGCTTAGTAATTAATTTATTTGAGTGCAAGCTTAAAATAATAATAATTAATTAATCCATACTAATATTATAAATGCGAAAGTAACTCTGTCTGTCTGTCTGTTACTCAATCACGCCTTAACTACTGAAACAATTTGCATGAAATTTGGTATAGAGATATTTTGATACCCGAGAAAGGACATAGGATAGGTTTTATCCCGGAAATCCTACGGGAACGGGTTCTTCTTTGAAAACGCGGGCGAAGCCGCGGGCGGAAAGCTAGTTAATAATAATTAATTTATTTAATCATAGGTACCTATTATGTTTACGACCATTTTAACCATTGAAATAACATTATTCTGATATTGCTAAAATATAGTATCTTCACCTCATTTACTTTGTAATATAACATCTAAACGTACACGTGTATATTTCACACTTTATTACTTTATCAATTGATGTTTAATAAAAATATCCAGAATATCAAATATTGGCCTTTCTCTCGCATCCACGAGACATAATTAGCGTCAAGCTGTCGCCTTTGTTACTCGCTTATATAATATCACTCTATTAATAAGTAGGTTTTATGTAAAATAATTAAAATATGCAAAAATAGCAGTAGCGTACATGCGAGTATATGTGAATAGTTTGGTTTATTATTTCAACTATACGTGGAATAATGTTGATCCGATTTACATACAATTTGATAGGAAAATTGTTACGAGATCGAGTTCAAATACCGAGAAGTGCTATTGGGAAGAAGTCACAATATTGTGCTGAAAATAAATTTCCTATTAATGTGTAGGTTAACTTAAAAAAGATTTTTTTATTATTTTTTTACTCAAAATATTCACAAAACGTAGCGCTTTTTTATTTATTTGCGAGCCATTGCAGCTACGATGCGTGTATGAGCCATATTTTATCATACAATATTATTTGCTCAATCGTTTAACAAAATACCTAGATATATATCCAAAGTGGTTAAATAATTCAAGCCTACATAATTCTGTTAATATACAGACTCCTCGAAATCCGATACTTGTTTACAAGATATATTTTATGCATGAGATAGCTTAAGGTACAGACCTTAGGGTAACAATTCTCATATAAAATGCGATTACGACTACACTGATATAATTACGCGTGTGTTTAAAGATTAATGTTGCGTCAAGTGGCAAAAGGGTCAATAGAATCTTGTTTCTATTAAATGTTTATTGTTTTTTAAATAGTAGAAAAGTAAACTATTACGTATAGAGCTTTACACCAATGTTTAATCAAAAACTGATATTAATAATGGACCCTTGTTGTATAGGTATCACTAAAATGTTATATGATTTTTTAATGGAATTATTTTAATTGTTAAATTAACGTCTACTCAAGTTATTGCAAAAATAGTGAGAAATAAAATGATGGTTCTTTTTCATTCTGAAAATGTTATGAAATTGGTAGTACTTTATTATAAATCATGACGTACAACACAGTACTCGGCAAACAAATCGTTGATAAATATCAAATACCCCACAATGTGTGAAGGGAAAATAAAGCGGCAATATTTTGCATTAGCCGCGTGGCATCGATCGACTGCGGCTTGGCGCTATCTCATACAAATATTTTGATATAAATGTATCAGTAAATACATGTAACATGGCATACGCGTAATCGATTAGAACGTGTACAGATATTATACTAATCATATTATTAATATGTAATATTATTGGGTTAAACATCCTTTGAAGCAATTATGCGTATAAAGTGTAATTTTGGTTGAGTTTGACGTAATTTTAAAAGTCTCTGACGACATGGGAGGAGTTGCAAATAGTTAACCAAAAAGACGTAGTTCAGTAAAGTGAACTTAACATATAATTTTAATTGTATATTTTATTATGTATATTCGCTTTACTCGCTCGCCTTAAGCGCGTCACACACGGTGAAGATACTATAATAATAATAAGATACTAAAATATTACAGTATCTTAAGGTATCCGGTATCAGCGTTCTGCAGACCATCATTTTTCTTTTTGTCATTGCGTACTAAGACCCCTGTAGAACCGCCATCCTATTACAAATGACCCGAAACACTGACACAAAATTTCGGGTCGGTTATGATTGAAGTAAATGCAATAAATCCCACTGGAACGAGTTAAAAGTTTTTTTAAATATTTTTTTATTTTCTACGAATAGGTACAATATCTAAACGAACAGTTCCAGAAAATTTACTTCAGAGTTTTGTTGTACGAAATATATTTTGTAGTAAATTACTGAAATAAGCAAAGAACATTGTCTGGCGTGTCGACTCTACGGGCTCTAATCAAAGTTTTAAACTTATTAGTGTTCTTCTTATAGTTCTTCATGCGTAGAAAAATTATTTGTTTATTTTAAACAAACTGCAAAATTTAGGAACTTGTGTGATTTAGTTTTGAGAGGTCGATTGCATTATATTTACTTCAGATGTAACCTAAAAAATATAATAAGTAACACAAGCTTTTACGCGTTATTTAATTAGCTACATGTAATAAAACAATTTTTATGTTACTTACTAGCTTATCGCCCGCGGCTTCGCCTGCTTTATCTAAAACCTAATAAATGATATACTAAAACCTTCCTCTTGAATCACTCTATTAAAAAAACAGCATCAAAATCCATTGCGTAGTTTTAAAGATTTTAGCATACAAACATACATACATAGGGACATAGGGACAGAGAAAGCGACTATGTAGTGAAAAAATATCTTGTTGGTAATCAATCTGTTTTCTAGTTTTATACCCTTTACACGCTTCAGTAACAAAGAGATAGACATATAATCGTATTTTTAAGAATAAGTTGCATTTTTTGTTCTTTATTATAATTCTTATCTATAGTGCATTCTATCTATGTTTTTATTGCATGCAATTATGGCATAATAGGTATCAGTTCTCTAATATGAGTTAAAAGATCAATATTGAGAAGTTATACACATGGGTTGCGTAAATTATATAACGTAGACAATTAGACATGTCTTTAGATATGCCCTATGCGGCGTGTATGTTATTAACAATGTTATGTGTGTTATTAACCTTATTTCCATTTTGATTAACATTAGACGAACAGACAAAAGATACAGATGAAGGTAAACTCTTTACTATATTATAACAAATCTGCTTAAAACATAAGCATTTTTTCTCTCACCAGTTTCTTAACATTGTGTTCTAAAAATAATAAGAAAAAGAAACAGAATCAACAATTCCCAAGCTGAGACACACAAAGATTCGAAGTACATCAAACATTAGCTATTTATTCTTATTTATTTCACGAACACTTACCTCGGATTGAGAGCGCATAAGGGCGTGCCCCCTAGCTCTGCTCCTATTGTAATACGGACCCCAATTCAGACCCCCAGAGAAAATATCACATGTCAAATCTACGGCACCTATTATTTTGGTTAATTTTTATGAAGCTAGTGATTTTGTTGTTGACTTTATTTAGTCGTGGAAGAACAATAAGGCGTCTAAAATAGCTTTAGGGAATTGCATTTTTAGCAAGTACAATGTGATAATAAGTGTGATAATATATTATTTTAAAAGTTGCTTCCTACTTATATCTGTTGTAAAGTATTTAATTTCCAAAGCATGTGATAAGGTAACAGTCGATCGTTTGGCGCAAGGCGAGCCGACAAGGCCAAAGCTCGATGGCTTGATGTAATATTAAGGCTATGAGGCCTGAATATTACAAGTTTGGCGAATTACAATAGCTACTACCAAGCTATTGCTTTGGAATATTTTAAAGTGTTATTACTCGACCGCTATAATATTCTGATGATAATAATGATTGTCATCGATCTCCTGCACAGTTGATAGTAGAAAAGTTACTTGTTAATAATTATACATTAAGATGAAGAGAAGTTAATCAGTGCATCCATCTCGTCGGTAGGGATGAGGTTTCAATATGCCCTATTCAGGACACTTAGCTTGAAGCTTCCTTTTGATTGGACGCTATTGTAGCGCTAGAGTTGCTTTAATACATTTGTCACTGAAATGTAATGTGATTAAATAATTAAATATATATTTCACGGAATTGCCTTGACGACTATATATAATACAAGCTTTCCATCCGCAGCTTCACCCGCGCAGTCAAAGAAAAACCCGCATAGTTCCCGCTCCCGTGGGATTTCCGGGATAAAACCTATCCTATTTCCCGGGGTAAAAAGTAGCCTATGTCCATTCTCGAGTATCAAAATATCTCTTTATCAAATTTCATGCAAATTGGTTCAGTAGTTAAGGCGTGATTGAGTAACAGACAGACAGACAGAGTTACTTTCGCATTTATAATATTAAGTATGGATCATTGCTTGACGATCAGTTATACATCAATTACTTGTTTAATATCTATATTAAATCTAGTTGATGAACAAGAGCCTAGACTATTGCCCTGGCTTCGCGTGTCCTGTCCCGGAATAAGAAAAAATAGAGCCTATTTTACTTGGTAAACTTTCTAATGATAAAATATTATTTGAAATCAGTTCAGTAGTTCCATCTTTTTAAATATTGTTTTAGATTTAGGTGGACCACTATAAAAAAAATAAATAAAAATGTCTATAGATACTATGCTAATGTCTACCAGGCGTAACGAAACAAAGCATAAGTACCTACGCTGTGCTGTTGTCTCATATTTGAGTAATTTTTATTGATTAGGATTTAACTGTTGTAAGTTGTAACTTTGTACTTTGTGATATTATAATACTTTTTTATTTTCATCTACAGCTATATGTATAAACTTGGATAACGTTACTGCGTAAAACCATGGACTAATAGAATCTAAAGGTAAAACTCACCCTAGCAGTCATGAGACAGCTCGAACTTATAAATTACGCTGCAATTACGCGTACACACGTCTGTAACGGCTAAGCGCGAGTTGGTGAAGCAATAACAGTAAATATATTTCCTACTAATAAATTTATTATAAGTAAGAACTGAACGAAATGTGAAAATTAAAATACCTACATAAGATGTTGAATTTGAGATAATGTTTATTAAGTTCGTCAGGTAATTGGCATGCAAGCAAAAATTGTAATTCCTACTTATCATGTCTTATTACTTATTAAAATAAAATGTTATTATTATTTATTAAAATAAAAATACAATTTATAAATTGTATTTTTACGTCTTTTTCATACAATTTATAAACACGTCCGTGTGATAGAATAGGATATGTATGCACTTTTGTTTGCAGTTTGCACACATTTTGTGCTTTGAAATATACAGTCTCAATCGAGATTGGCCGTAGTGGCCGAAATTCGCTCAGAAGGACGATTAATATTATTTTATGAGGTTCGGTAGTTCAAGGACTTAGGGGTATGGTTTTGTTATCATTTGATTGTTATCTCTGAAGTCTGAGTACACAAAGCTAGATTGAAGTAGCAATAATATGGTTAGAACGTTCTATTTAGTTGATAAATTGAGCTATACTAATATTTTAATCTCTACTCATATTATAAAGCTGAAGAGTTTGTTTGTTTGTTCGTTTGAACGCGATAATCTCAGAAACTACTGGTCCGATTTGAAAAATTCTTTCGGTGTTAGATAGCCTATTTATCAAGGAAGGCTATAGCTACATATCATCACGCTAAGACCAACAGGAGCGGAGCAAAGCGAGTGAAAACGCGGGGCACAGCTAGTTTGTAATAAATAATTAAGTAAAAGTAACACTTCTTAAAAAAATTTATCAGTGAAAAGGACCCTCCGCCACCTAGGGAACACGGGAACAAAATGGTGATAATTGGTAAAGTGGAAATAGTATATTCCCTGATTGTGAGATTTACACAGTGCACTCAATAACCAAACAACTGAATATTTAGACCAGTACAACTCGGTAGGTGTACATTTCAGTCATACTATTCAAATAGCCTGCCATCGTCGAAAATTGTGGTGCGTAAAATTAAACATCGTTTCGTAACTCGGGAGACAGAAAGAAACATTCTACATTTTAAACACCAAAAACTTCAAAGAGTCCCTTCAATTGGCAAGGGATTATTTAAAACGAAGCCTGATTGTAGTTTCCATAATGTTTGATCCTCAGGGAAAAGTGACGTAGACGTATTGAGTCCACTAAGAATCAATTATTCGGCTCGCCTTGATCCCGGGAACTCGATAAGAGCGTTCTGATTCAATGCTTCAGTGGACAAATGTTTTATGGCAACTATAAAACTATTTTCAATGTCATATTACTAGTTACTACAGAGATTGGCTATTACTCAGTTGCTGTTTTTATCCGATACCTTTTGTAAATGTGGTGTCGTTTTGGTAATTATTTATGTTGTGAAATGGTGTGTTAATTTTATGTTTGCATTACATTTTGTATAACCACTGTAAATATTTAATAACTATTCGAATATTCAATGCCAACAAATATTATATTCATTAATGAATTTAAAATTAAACTTACTCTTAATAAAAAAAAACAATCCTCTTTCAATTTCACGAAAAACTTATAGTTAAAATAAATTGTAATTCATTCATGTAAAATAGTTTTAAATCTCTTTAATCGGTTAAAAAAATAAACCGCATTAAATCCGGTCCATTGCTTGAGGAACTAAGAAGCCACAAACACAAAGTCTATGAACTTTTCACTTCGCTTGAAAAAGGACAGTAGCTAACTTGTGATAATGCTCGGAACTCGGCTTTAGTACGTAATTGCCTCTCATAAAACAATAAATTTTGATTTACTGATTCATATATTTAATATTTATGATATGTTTTCTTTACTTTGTGGTTATATTAAGCGAGTAAGAGTCAAACGAGTTTCGACTCAAATTGGGTCACACTGTATAGTTGGTTTCTGTAGACTATATCAAAAGAAGAACGTCCTTAAATACAATATACAATTCATATGACTATAAGTATGAACAGAATACGAAAAAAATAGCGGAGACGCAAACCGAACTCATGAATGCTGATATTCAACGCTATTAAACTTCGGAAAATCATCTACACTAATATTATAAAGCTGAAGAGTTTGTTTGTTTGAACGCGCTCATCTCAAGAACTAGGTCCGATTTGAAAAATTCTTTCGGTGTTAGATAGCCCATTTATCGAGGAAGGCTATAGGCTATATGTATTATATCATCACGCTAAGACCAACAGGAGTGGAGCACTGCGGGTAAAACCGCAGGGCACAGCTAGTATCCAATAAACAGCTAACAACGTAATAAAAATCCTGTCTTCCCAGTAACCTTTGACATATTACTAATCTTTCTTCAAATATCATTAAACATAAACATTATAGCAGTGGAAAAGAGGCGTTTTCCTTTGGGATAAATACATATTCCAATGATAGATTTATCCGTAGAGGCTCTCAAGTTACTACAAAGCTCAGAGTTCAGTCACATTTGTGGAACATCTAGATTGTATCTAGATTTCCATAACATAAAAATATAATACTGAAACAATATATACTTACTACAATATACACTAATAAGTATAGAATTTTTTCCTTCACCGCATATTGATCCGAGTAGGGTAGTTTAACTGATAAATGTTAAGGTTCATATTCTTTGACATTCAACATTTTAATTTTCCTGTATTATATTAGTGAACCGCCCTCTCTTCGCCTGACTGCCAAATAAGAAAAATTATTCATTAAACTAAACTAGTTACTTTGACCTCCCTTAATTTGTGACATTGTAAAGCTATACGGAACATGAACATGGTTATTTTCGAGATATTACGGGTTAATTTTAAAACGAAATTGTTAAGAATTATAATGAATTTCTTATTATATTATTCAAGTGTTTTTGCATGAAAGAGATCCAACATTCTCGCAACCTTTCGCGTTTATCACATTAGTAGATAGTAATTCTAGTAATAATCCTCCGTTAACAGATGTAGTAGTCACCGACTTATTAATTTTCAACAATGCTTCTATTTAACGATAACGAGGGCCAAATCGGTTCTCAATCTTTCACTAATTATATATCAATTGGCAGTTTTAAGTTCATAAATCCGGAGCTCATAAAGCAGTTAATCAATAAATCATCAGCTGGCTCGCTCCGACGATTCCACCGGCCGTCACGGTTCGCTGGCTAAAAACTTGTCTAGTTGCTACTGTTATTTAACGCACGTTATTTCAAAAAGGCGATATAACTGTTATTTCATATCGTCTTTTATCTGTGGAAAATTGAAAAATAACCATTTTTGTTAAGGTAAGACGTCTATCTTGACGGAGGTTTTTTCTAGATCTTTACTTATTAGGCACATTTGCGATGGCATTTTTAATTAAACACAGGCCAACCCAGAATAGAACAAACGTAAGAAAATATATAATTAATAATTTATATATCTAGCTGAAGAAGGTTAATCAATATTAAACATCCATTTCAAACAAATAATATAATAACAGAGACTCGATTTGCAATATTAAGCTCAGAATGTCATTAGATATTAAAGCTTTTAGCATCCGAAAACTTTACCGCTAACTCAGAGTATTTTAAATTTATTATAACGTCGTACGGCTCATCTAATTAGGTTGTTTTTACTTAAAATTGTTCGAAGTGGTATAACCATATTTGGAAGAACATTTAGATAACATGACAATAATTATGTAGGTGGTGGACCATGTATGGCTTGGTGGGGAACGAAAACGGTTTGTTGTACTAAGAAATCCCACCCTATAATAACTGTTAGAAGTATTTCTATGTTGAAATATTATGTTGTTAACTTGTTACGATTGATATATCCTTTATTATTGCTTTTAATCCCGCTTGGATTTCTTGTGTACTTCAAAAACTGGTAAAAAAATGACATATCACATAAGTGGGCTAATGAGTTAACGTTAGTGAATATAAACAGAGATAGTTAAATGATTACAAATCTTAACAAAATAGAAAGTTTTAATTTTAACGCCTCTTTACTCTGAATATACACTTGTATTTTGTGTAGATGCAATCACATCATTTTCATTGGTCGATTTCTTCAGGCAAATAGGTTATTGAACTTCTGTACTTTGACAGACTGAGTCTATTATCTAGCTATTATCGGGTATCAAACTCAGGGCTTGGACGTAGTAATGCGCTATCGTGCTAATCACTAATAAAGAATAATTAATATCATATTGTAGGGGTAACATCTATGCTTTGAAACAGCTGTTTCAAAACTTCATTTCAATATTCAACATACATGCATATTAGTCGAGTAGGGAAGTAATTTTGCAAAAACTTTAAACAAATCAATTTTTATCATAATATACTTATATATGTGAATGTGTTGAGCAAAAAATTAACATAATTAAGTCTTTCAGAGTTTCTCAAATTTCATTAAGATAAATACACGCTTGAGAGTTGAGACTTGACTTTGTTAAACGAAAGTTTAATCAATATATACTTACTTCGAAATAAAAGGAATCATTTGGCCGTGTTAATTTGAAGGAAAACTTTATTTAAATGTATCTTTTGATGGAAAACAATACTTTGGAATACATATTTTTAATTATGTTTAGAGTATATTAAACGAACCGCGATATATGTAAATGATATAACTATATCTCAACTGTAACTCGGTCCTTTACTTTTTTTATGTTAGCTATGGAAAAATCAATTCCACAGAAACATACGTCTCAAAATAAAAGCCACTTCAGTTTTTATTTGTATAAAGGGAACATTTTAATCCGCACCAAACAGACACATTTTGATCATTTTTGCTAGCTGTACAATCATGGGTTTACAGTTTACTATACCAATAGCGTTTTTATTATGGTTTTGAATTTTGATGTTCTAAACACTTAATTATTAACCGACTTCTTTTATTCATATGTGTATATGAACGTTTCAGACTTTCAGTGCCTCTCTAATAATCTTAAGGAATAATGAGTTTAGTGAGTTTAGCCTAAGTCCTGCTGGCTTCGAAGTCCACTTAACTAATACGTCAAGTACGTCAAAATCAACCGTCAGCAACGAAAACGGATCGTTTTTCACTACAGAGTAGGCATTGAAAGGCCTATACGTATCTTTATTGACCTTTATGAAGGACCTTGTGTTGAGAAATATTTTATATATAATTGTACCTGACTTCATAGGCCTACGTTAAGTAACTTGTTTTGACGTAAAAGTCCTTGTATTGAAAAAAAAATTCTTGTACTACAGTAATATTATATATATAATATTATGTATATAAATTTTCTAACTTTACACGTTCCTCTGTTGCCCCTACTATTATTGACGGACCGGATATCGTATATCCAGGTCTTATTCTTTCAAAAATTATGCAAGCTGTGCCAACCTGACCACGTGGTACCAGGAGACAATCGGAGCAAGAGTAACTACTTTATATAAAAGTTGTTTGAATCGTTAACATCACTTTCCATAATTAAACCACACTCCCTGCCATTATCACATATTCTACTGAAACATTATTGACCCATTGAAGTGATGAATAGATCGGAATGAGTGTTACCTCGTCCATGTCCTTAGATGATTGAAAGAATTGATTCGGAATGTCGGGCCGGCTTGTGAAAGTGTTGTAATTGCGGTCAACGGCCACCGTATCCACGTAGATACATTTGTTGGAAAGTTTATTTTGTTACTATGTGAATAATCCGTTATAAATGTGTATGACAATCCACGGGCCTGTTACTGTTATGCCGGGTCCAGACTGGTGAAACGTAACATGCAATGTAACATGCAATGAAAGAATTCACCGTCCACATTGCTGCAATGTATCATGAAAGGTAACACACTTTGTAACAATTTCTCATAGTTTGGACGTCTTGCGCGCGCGAATTGTGCATTACACGCGCATGCTACGAGCATTACAAGCCGCGCGCGGAGCGATCCGAAATTTGTCGGTTTTTCGGCAAACACAAAGGGGCAAGGAACACGACTACGGGAGGTTCGTAGTGAATGCGCGTTATGAGCGCGCTATGCGTCCACACCAGCAGCGAACATGCAATGAAAGGCAGAATGTTACATTGCATGTTACGTTTCACCAGTCTGGACCCGGCATTAGACAGATTGAACTTTCAAGTGTAACAACGGTTTCTGAAATGTCTCATTTTTTAGTACAAAGATAATTCCGGATATTTACGTATCCATAAAATAGTAAGGCCGTGTTAAATTAAATTAGGGTGGAGTCTCCTATTATCGGCCTGCTCCTAATATCGGCCTTTT
>CAJQZN010016240.1:0-17085 GCA_907164685.1 Colias eurytheme | reverse complement strand
GAATTTTAAATACGAATTAAAATTAACACGAGACACGTCCGATCACTTCGAAGGTCCGGAGCGAGAGAGGGTATACAGTTGATTGTGAACATTACTCCCACGTAATAAGGTGTTAATTTGAGTGCATTTTTTTCAGGTGTGCCAATTCATAGTGGACGACTACATAGCGTCCGGTCAGGGCGCGTGGGCGAACGTGTGCGTGACGCAACCGCGGCGGATATCCGCCGTGAGCGTCGCCGAGCGGGTCGCCGCCGAGCGCTGCGAGGAGCTCGGCAACAGTGTGGGGTGAGTGTGTGTGTGTGATAATACATTTAAAAACAATAAAAAAGACGTGTGTCACTCGGGGACTGCCGCGGTAAAGCTATTGCATGCTATGCCTTCAAGCCACACCTCCGCGCCCGTCGGAGTGGGGAGCATGAGGTTTTTTCGTTACGGAATTTCTAGATTCGGTCCACGCGCTCAAGGCCCGCGATAGAAGCTATGCAATAGCTTAAAACAATAAAAAATATATATACAGTGGTGTACGTATAATTAGAAACACCTAACACTACGAATTAATCATCAATTTTTTTTTTACATTTTTGAAAAACTTATGAAGATATTTAACAACATTTCATATGTAATAGAACACTCGATTATCTAGTTTCATAAGAAAATACTTTATTTTAATCAAACGTTAGCTTAAATAAAAAAAGGAAAAAAACAATTTTAAGTGTAGTCTGATTTCTGAGTGTTGGCAGTCTGGACAACAAATTAGAAAGAGCACTCACTGTTCGGTTGTTCCAAATTCAAAATCTGTAGAAATGTCGCCATTATTTTTTTCTTGTACAAATATTTGCACCGTTTTTAAACGTTCTGTCAAAATTTTCTGAAGTTTAATTAACTTTGCAGTAAAAATGGGCAGTAAGAGTTGTGACCCATCATAAAGAAAAACAATTTTAAGTTTACATTTTGACAAATACTGGAGCTACAGGAAAATTGCAAATTATTTAAAGTGTTCGGTAAAAAAGGTGTTCAATATTATAGACTATTTCAAAAAGCATGGTATTTCTGGTCAAGTGTCTAGAAAAGCTCGATCATGAAAAACCACTGCACACGAGGATAGGCAAATGATTCGTTTGGCAAAGATGGCCCATTTGAAGGTTCCAATTCTATTAGGAATAAGTTTTTTCCAAAGATGTCTCATGCAATGTGTCCAAGAGAACGGTTCAAGAACAAGCGGTTAGTTGTGGCAAAGTTATTTGGAAAATCACCACTTAATTTTTTATTTATTTTTTATTTAATCTAATGTTTGATTAAATTTAAGTAATTTCTTATGAAACTAAATAGACGAGTGTTCTATTACATATGAAATAATGCTTAATCTTTAATATGTTGTTACACAATTAATGTAAAATAAATTTGATGACAATTTCGTAGTGTTAGGTGTTTCTAATTATACGTCTACGACTGTAGGTGTGAAATGTCCAATTGAAATACGAAATTGATAGCTTAAATTTTTAAGGAATTTAAAAGAGTTGTAATTTGCGTTGTAATAATTATACGACATAGCATTTCAAAGGAAGTTTGCTTTACACAAATTTGCTTACTTACGCATTGTGAACATAACAAAAAAAATGTGTGCGTGTACTAGTGTACACACGTAAAAAGTGAAACTTCTTTATGACCTTATTTTTCAAAAAATAATTAACTATATGCAACTTTACAGAAATACGTCGAATCACGCGTGGTAGGGATAAGAAAAAGATGGCGCGTAACGGAAAAATGTCACGCATAGCGAAAAAATGTGACACTAAATTTTTTTCCAACCCCGATACAAAAGTTTCATTTCAAAAAATTTTACTTATTTCCAATATTTTTTCCTTTTAGATATTCAGTGCGTTTCGAATCAATTCTACCTCGACCGTACGGTTCGATAATGTTCTGTACCGTGGGAGTGTTGTTGAGGAAACTGGAGGGAGGTCTCCGAGGAGTCAGCCATGTTCTTGTTGATGAGGTATTTATTTTTTTACTTTTGTGAATGTTCTATAGTTAGTTATAGGATAAGTGGGTGTGCAAATTGAATTCATATCAGGGCTTTTAACGATAAATCTCTGTTATAAGGTTTTTTATTATCCTTTTTTTGTATTTTGACACTGTTAGCTTAACCGGACTCAAATTCGATCCTCTTTTAACTGACAGATTTAACTTGTCTTTGTCGTGTCTTTTATATAAACTTTTATAAGTTATACCTTATGGTCTTACCACAAAACAATTTAAACACCAGTCTAACTTTAAACCAGGGATCAGGGAACATTGATAGTTGTCTATGTGAAATACGACAAAACCAGATTAAAGAGAACCCGCGCTTAACACTGTCTAAAGTTTTTTGTGGTAAGAGAGATAATATCATATTAATAATCTAGGTGCACGAAAGAGACGCAGATACCGATTTCGCGCTAATTCTACTACGTGACATGGCGCACACTTACCCAGATTTGAGGATTATTCTCATGTCGGCTACTGTCGATACTACATTGTTTAAGAGCTACTTCGGAGATTGTCCTGTTATTGAGGTAAATAAAAAATAATGTTGTAACTTTTTGCTTGTAAATCTATTAAAAGTTAAGCGATTATAACGCCTTTGGTGGCAATTTACTTTTGCTGATTTAAAAAAAATTAAAGGAATATGATTTTTAATTAGATGTGACCGATTTATGTGTTTTTGAATGTAAATGCGTATAAATATTGAATTATAACATATGTTTTAGAAAGCTAATCCTCTCGAAAAATATGTTCACATAACATTATACCTCAAGTGAGAATAGAGCGATAATTAATTCTTTCATTATATTTTCTAACCGAAGCAGTCTTTTTTAAATTTATTTTCTCTTTTACGGCCGTGATCGTCACTAAAAACCAGTGTTGCAAAAACTTTCTCTGTAACTATTGCTCATTGCTGACGTGTTTTGGCAACATTTTCATATTGAATTTGTATTCTCTTCGCTGTATTGTTGTTTTTCGTGCGAAATAAATTGAAACAAATTAACACAATTCCACAGGTACCCGGTAGAACATACCCAGTACAGCAATATTTCTTAGAAGACTGTATACAACTGACTTCTTTCATGCCTCCCCCCGATACGAGGAAACGGAAGTCATCAGGCAAGAAAGCCAATAGGAACGATGATGACGATGATGATGATGAAGGTAAGGAAGAAAAATAATAATAATTTTAGTAAATTTATTAAAACAGTAAAAAATCGCCTGCAACTTTGCCCGCATTTTCAAAGAAAAACCCGCATAGCTCCCGTTCCTGTGGGATTTCCGGGGAAAATAATCCTCTGTATTAATCCAAGTTACCCTCTATGTGTGTGCCAATGTTCATGAAAATCGGTTCTGCAGTTTTTGCGTGAAAAAGTGAACAAACATCCATACATGAGTTGAAATTTGAATTTCGTCGAAATATGCCTAGAGCTAATCTACGTGGGGCAACTACATGAGAGAGAGATGGGAAGTATGACTGAGGCTTAAATTTTTTTTCTGGGTCAATACTTACTTTTACAAATGAAATATGTTTGTCAGCTGCTACATTTTTATCATTTCAATATACTCACAAACTTTTGCATTTATAATAAAATAACAAATCTAGTATGATATGATTTCTCAGAATTATTTTTTCCGTTTTTTAACAGGAGAAACTGCTGAAGAAGAAGAAGATCTAAATAAGAATGGTTTGCTCGACTCTAAATATTCGCCGCAAACTAGACAGGCGATGTCGATGTTGTCTGAAAAAGATGTATGTATATTATTATTTTGCGATATTTTTCATACTATAGTTAGTTTTGTATTGTAATCGTTATTCAAGCATTCATTTCAAAAAATTAAATTAATTAAAGTTTTAAATCCATTGAAATAATTATAACAAATGTTAAAATTCATGGCTAAGATTGGCGTATTGTAATTAGTGTCACTTGCTCACACATTAATATATCACATTTTGAATTAACTTACCTGAACTTCTATAAATGGTTAACTTCAATAAAGCGATATTAAATGCCTCTAGAATATAGCTTATTTATTGTAATACCACTTTTAACGGAAAAAATGACATTTTTTCAGCTAAGTTTCGAGCTAATAGAAGCGATACTCCACTACATAAAGAACCTAGGCCAGGAGGGTGCTATATTAATTTTCCTTCCCGGTTGGAACTTAATATTCGCGTTAATGAAACAACTAACTCAGAACAGAGAGTTTGGGGATCAAAGTAAATATGTTATTTTGCCGTTACATAGTCAAATACCAAGGGAGGATCAGAAGAAAGTGTTTGTTACTCCACCCCCTGGTATTACTAAGGTACTTTTTTGAATTTATTTATATAAATTATTAGCTATGCAGATTCAGTTTGTTGAAGAAGATAATTATAATTCTGAAATGTGGTTTGAATTATTAGATGTCACCCATTCTTTAAAAAGATCTGAAAATGATGCCTTAGACAGTGCGCGCACGAGCAACTTTGTCTCCGCAACTATTTTGTCTCCGCAACTATTTTGTCTCTCCACCCATGGGCTAGTATGAAAGTGCGCGCACGTAGCGACGCAACTCCCCATACAAATTGATGGGAGAGACAAAATAGTTGCGGAGACAAAGTTGCTCGTGCGCGCTAGCTCTTAAATATACAGGGTGTCCCAAGAAGTATGGATGAACTGAAGCCAGGAGGTAGACGACCTAGAGGGCTATCCGAATCACCCCCATGTGTGTTATGCGATTTTTCGTAGTTTCGGAGTTATGACTCTTTTTTCAATTTTTCACCTATCGCCGAGTACGATGATATTTTCACTCATGGTGACGTCAATTATTGCGCAAGATGCTTGATTTTTTTTTTGTGTGCTAAGCTGAAAGATAGGCCAATTCAGTATGCTAACACTTACTATCGTTAGATCTTCGAATGGAATAAAAAAAGGAATTAAATGCCAAGAAAGATAAAATTACCCAGTATGTTCACAACTTCAAGGGCCCATAAAAAAATAAAATCACATAAAAAAAGTTTTCCGTTTGGCTTTTAAAAACTTGCTCTATCTATTGGGTAGCTACCCTAAAAATTTCATTTTATTATTCAGAAGGCTTCAATCGAAAAATTGAAATCTAAATGTGGTAAGTGCAAAAATTTTATTAATATGATGATCATTAAAACCAATAAATAGGTGTTTAGTTACCAGATTTTTTTTAAATAACCCCGCTGTTGGTCAATGCAAGTGCGACATCACCGTAAAAAGTTGTCTTTTAAATGTCTTTATGCCATTTTATAATTTTAAATGGTTTCTTCTGCTACTATGAATTTCCGGGTTATTTCGTCCAAATTGTGGCATTCTCTCAAGTAACCGAGGTCTTTTTAGTATCCCCATTGAAACAAATCAATGGGGTTTAGGTCGAGGGACCGTGGAGGCCAGGCTTTAAGGCAGGCGTCACCGGCGCATGCGCAGGCTGCAACGACCAATCCATCTTTCAGGGTATCTTTACCCTTTAGCCTGGCCTGAACGGTCCCCGGACATAGACCATATTGATTTTTTTCCGTGGGGATACTACAAAGACGAGAGACTGCTACAATTTGGACGAAATAACCCGGAAATTCATAGTAGCAGAAGAAACCATTAAAAATGATAAAAGGGCATTCAGACATTTAAAAGACAACTTTTTACGGTGATGTCGCACTTGCACTGACAAACAGCGGGGTCATTTTAAAAATTTCTGGTAATTTAACACCTTGTTATTGGTTTTAATTTGTTTTTATTAATCATCACGTTAATTCAATTTTTGCACTTACCACATTTAGATTTCAATTTTTCGATTGAAGCCTTCTGAATAATAAAATAAAATTTTCAGGGTAGCTACCTGATAGATAGAGCAAGTTTTTTAAAAAGCCAAACGGAAAACATTTTTATGTGACTTTATTTTTTTACAGGCCCTTGAAGTGGTGAACATACTGGGAAATTTTACCTTTCTTGGCATTTCATCCTTTTTTTATTCCATTCAAAGATCTATCGATAGTAAATATTAACATACTGAATTGGCCTATCTTTCAGCGTAGCACACAAAAAAAAATCAAGCATCTTCCGCAATAATTGAAGTCACCATGAGTAAAAATCTCATCGTACTCGGCGATAGATGAAAAATTGAAAAAAATGTCATAACTCCGAAAATACGAAAAATCGCATAACACACATGGGGGTGATTCGGATAGCCCTCTAGGTCCTCTACCTCCCAGCTTCCGTTCATCACTACTTTTTGGGACACCCTGTATTACCGATTATATACAGATAAATAAATAAATCTTCTAAACCAGTATAACCAAATAAGTTAACAAAAAATATGTCTTCTCTCTCTTTTTCGTCCGACTATGCTCTATTCAAAAATTTGAGTCACAATAGAGTTTATTGTGACTAAACTTTTGCCGAATCATACGCAAGTAACAAACATATATTTAAAAAAAATATTTGTATCATTAATTTTTTTTAATTAATTTTTATTTTACAGGTGATCCTATCAACGAACATAGCGGAAACATCAATAACAATAAACGATGTAGTGTATGTAATAGACTCTTGCAAGGCCAAAATGAAGCTATTCACTTCGCACAATAATATGACGTCATACGCCACCGTTTGGGCTAGCCGGACTAACTTGGAACAGGTGAGATTAGATTTAGAATTAATATAATAGAAATAATATTGATATAATTATAATATCTAACAGTGAACAAAAATTATAATTTGTCATTAAACCTTAATCGTTAAAATAAGGAATTTTCTATCCAAAAATGAACTTCAAACTGTCAAACATGAAACAAGTTTCACTTCTGACACGTATGCTCGGCACACATGCTCTTTTTTTAAATAAAAAAAAAGACGGGTTGCATTCCGGGAGTGCCGGCAGAAGTGAAAACTTGATTATTAACGTTCAGCATGTTTGATATTTTGGAATGGTATTCGTCTTACGCATGGAATATAAGGGCTAAAAAAAAAACATCCGTCTTACGCTTTTGACGTGACAACGTCTTATAAATTGGTTTGCCGGGTGACACTCCAAGAAACTGCGTTACGCTCCGCTCGCAAAACCTCACGCTCCCCACGGGGACGGGCGCGGAGGTGTGGCTTGAAGGCATAGCATGCAATAGCTTTACCGCGGCAGTCCCCGAGTGCCACACGTCTTATTTATTTATTTATTTTGTCTGTCTGTCTCATAGCGCAAGGGTCGTGCGGGCCGAGTCCGCGCCGGCGTGTGCTTCACGCTATGTTCGCGTGCTCGTCACCAGAAACTCGACGAGCACCAAACTGCAGAAATGTTCCGCACGCCTCTACACGAACTGGCGTTGAGGTATTTTTTAAGCTATTGCCACACCCCGGACACTCCATACAAAATTATCGTTTTGACAGTCACACTGTAGAGACTGCAAATGTGTGTGTTAACGCTTTATGGTTTGCACATTTTTGTCTAGCGTAAAAAAAATTCTCGTTTTTCTGATGAAATACACACAATAAAGTGCAGTAAACAGCACAATATCAAACCATTTTCTACGAAAAACGATAATCACAAATCCAAAATAATAAAATTACTTTAAGTCAATTTGATTAATGTTGTCAATCTTCGATGCGTATCGTCCCTGTCGAAAAATGTGGACCATTTTTAGACTGATCGTGCGGGGTGAGGTAAGTGTTTAATTTTGGCGGGAGGCGGAGAGTGTCCGTTCTGTAGCGTTTAGCTACTATTATGTATTCTGTGCTATTGCATAGCTTCTGTCGCGGGCCTTGAGCACGGCGACTGAATGTAAAGATTCCGTAGCGAAAAAACCTAACGCCCCCCACTCCAACCAGCGCCGATGCAATAGCTTTACCGCGGCGGTCCTCGAGTGCCACACGTATTTTTTTTTAACTAGCTATGCTTCGCGGTTTCACCCGCATTGCTCCACTCCTGTTGGTCTTAGCGTGATGATGTATAGCCTATAGCCTTCCTCGATGGGCTATCTAACACAGAAATAATTTTTCAAATCGGACCAGTAGTTCGTGAGATTAGCGCGTTCAAACGAACTCTTCAGCTTTATAATATTAGTATAGATTTGTGACGTAACTTAATAGTGTAACATAACGTCATGTAGTGTGGTGTGGTGTGGCGTCATGTAGTGTGGTGTGGTGTAACGTCATGTAGTGTGGTGTGGTGTGATGTACCAACCAGGAGTCGTAGAATATGAGACACGCGTGTTTAAAAATGAAATGTGTAAAAAAAAAGTAATTATTTTCAAAACAAATATGTTTTTTTTAAACTTTATACAGTTGAAATCTCCAACTCCCTCACTAATATTTTTAATAACAAAAATATATTTTACTGTTTCCGTTTTCAGTATAAAACTCTTACGCCTCGGAAACATAGGCCACTTCTTATCCAAAGCGCCGGAGCCTCCGCCACTAGACGCGGTGATTGAAGCCGAGGCTTTATTAAGAGAGTTGGGCTGTTTGGACAGTAGCGATGCTTTAACGCCGCTCGGTACTATACTGGCAAAACTGCCTATTGGTAAGTGTTGGGTTTATTTATTTATTACACGGAAATTGGTAAAAAAAAATGTTTTGATTAATGTTCGACAAAAACAAATTTTAACATAATAGTAACAACCTAATTGAACGATTGTAAAATAATTTTCAAGTAAAGATAGTGTGCAATATAATAAAAATGTCAATTTACGTCAAATTTTCATAATATTACATTCGAGGTAAAAATACGTTATAACATCATACTTGCGGTATGTGTTCCATCTCAGTAGTTTATTATATTTTTATTTGTTAATAAATTTCCAGAACCGCGCCTCGGCAAGATGATGGTACTGGCCTTCGTGCTCGGCCTAGGCGACGCGTTAACAACAATGGCGGCGAATTCCACTACGTTCCCGGAGATATTCACTGTGGAAGGTCGACGTAGGCTCGCGGGTCACCAGAGAGCACTCGCGGGGGATAGAGCGAGCGACCACGTGGCCATGTTGAACGCTTTCCAGGTGGGTTCGAGAACATTCTTGTAGGTTCTAGAATTCGACGTCATTTCTGGAGATATTCACTGTGGAAGGTCGGCGAGTGACCACGTGGCGACGTTGAACGCTTTCCAGGTGAGAGCTATAGAACGTTCGAGAACATTCTAGAACATTGTTTTGGTAAGGTGATTATGGGTCATCAGCGCGCTCTCGTGGGGGATAGAGCGAGCGACCACGTGGCTATGTTGAACGCGTTTCAGGTGGGTTTTATGGAACATTCGAGAACATTCTAGAACCTTGTAGATAATAGGCATGACGAAAGATTTTCAAAACCTCTTCCATAATGTGTGTATACGTTTATTAAACAAGAAAAACCCTATATTTCGCTAATATACTTAAATTTAACGAAGATAAAAGCCATTTTTCAATAAATATTTATTAACTGTGCCAAAACAGCTCACAGGTGTCATGGCGTAGGCGTGACGTCACTCTTACGTAAATACGTAATAATATTTAATTATTAAGTGTTATAGAATCTAATTTCAAAGTTTATAAGTGGTGTGCAGTATTGCAATGTGAATCTACATAAAAATAATACCCAAAAAAAGTGTTAGTAATTGTTTAAAGCGAGAAAATAATAGGAAAGGAATAATGATTGTATAAATTTGACGCAGAGAAACCCGAACCACATATTCGTGAATTCGCAATTATATTTCTGTTCTGAGTCGATAAAGCATACGTGAAAAAATAGAAAATAAATAAAAATGCGTATTCTTAACATATTCATAACAACAAAATACACCTGACGCGAAGTTGTTTACAAAGACGTGACGTCACGCGTGTTTCAGTCAATATGGCCGACTGCAGAATTTCAATGTTTTATTTTATTGATAATCTCATTAATCTTAATGTTTTTAATATTTCTAAGTCACTATTTTTAATTAATTTATTATACATTTTCCCTTAAAAACACTAATTCGATCATTTATGGATACTGTCGTCATGCCTATTGTGCTGGTTTATGTACTGGGTTAGTAATGTAGTTAGGTTAATAGGTAATGAAGAAGTAAATATTCAAACGATGAATGATCGTCCTATTTAATGTGACAATACATAAGCTTTTTAATATATGAATGAATTATTGAAAATAAAAATAAGTTTGTGTAATTTTTGTATTATATTGCATAAATAGTAATTGGTGACCTTTGTGTGCAGTCTTGATAGTGTCTTTTATTCAGATGTGGGAGCGGGAGAAAGCAAAAGGTGAAGAGTGCGAAATGCAGTGGTGCGAGTGGAAGGGAGTGCAGCACACCACATTACATGTCACGTGCGAGGCTAAATATCAGCTCACCAGTGAGTATTAACTACTTTAAACACCCTGTATTCATGCAAAACAATAAAATATATAATAAAGACGTGTGGCACTCGTGGACTGCCGCGGAAATGCTATTGCATGCTATGCCTTCAAGCCACACCTCCGCGCCCGTCGGAGTGGGGAGCGTGAGGTTTTTTCGTTACGGAATTTCTGGATTCGGTCCCCGCGCTCAAGGCCCGCGATAGAAGCTATGCAAGAGCTTAAAAATGTGCTATCGTTTACGTAACTAGACTCACAATCACGCTCACGAATTGTCCGAAAAAAAACTCTGCCTACGCGTATATTAGGCAGAGTTTTTAATAAACGACGCAGTACATTGTGAACTTTACTGCCACGGAATAAGGTGTAAATTTCAATGAATGTTTTATACAACACCGGTTAGATTTTTTTAACGACATTTTTCCATGTTTTGTTTTTGATTTGTTTATAGTACGTCAATGTGTAATGTCTTAATCAATAAAATTTATTATTTTTCAGATATCCTAACAACAACGCTAGGTTTTCCCGAAGAGTGTTGTGTGCCACAACGTTGGAATCCCACCGGGGAGAATTCTGACTTGGACATGGTTATAGCTCTGTTGTGTATGGGCTTATATCCCAATGTGTGCTTGCATCAAGGGAAGAGGAAGGTGTGTGCTAATATTATTCTTTATTTTTAAAGGTGTCGTAAAATTATCATTAAAAGAAAATGTATAGTGTCCCACAATTTTTTCGATTGGGAAAAAACTTTACTTTTTTATATTATTTACGCAAACAGCTGATTATGTAAACTCAAAACATTTATTTCCTCAACTAGACTTCGTTTAGAAACGCTTTTTAATCGTCAAAATATAGAAAAATAATAATTAACCAATAATAATGTACTGAGCTACAAGCATTGATATTTATTCTGTACCTGTGTAATATTAAATTGGACAACATAAAGTAGCATAATTTGATATTTTATGTGTTTTATACATATGTATAAATTATTTTTCTACGGCAGGTATTAACAACGGAAGGCAAGCCAGCGCTGATCCACAAAACTTCGGTGAACTGTAGCAATCAAGAGCAAAAGTTCCCGTCGCCGCTTTTTGTTTTCGGAGAAAAGGTATCTATAATTTTTATTTATAGACAATTAATAATATTTTTTCCCCCTTTTCTAAGTTTTTCTAAATAACGTTTTATTTCTTTTACAATTACATGACTATGATTACCGCGGTAAAATATGTAATTAGTGATTTATAAATTTTTGTTAAGGTGCGCACGCGTGCGATCAGCTGCAAGCAGACGACTATGGTGGCGCCATTGCATTTATTGTTATTTGGGTGTAGGAAGATTGAATGGGTAAGTGTCTTGATACGTCATGTCTGTGGGTAAGTGTGAATATTATCTTCATAAAAAAAATTGTTGAATTTTGATATGATTAATTTTTGTATTTTGACATGATTGGTTTTAGTTGAACTGTTTTGAATTTTGAAATTATTAGTTTTTGTTGAATTTTGACATGATTTTTTTTTGGTGGATCAATGAATTTGGACATGATTGGTTTTTGGTGAATTGTCGAATTTTGACATTATTAATTTTTAGTGATTCGTTGAATCTTGATATGATTAATTTTTGTTGAATTGTTGAATTTTGACATGATTTTTTTTTGTGAACTTTTAAAAATATTTTTTTGTTAAATTATTGAATTTCGACATGATTAGTTCCTGTTGAACTTTGACATTTTTTTTTGTTGAATTAATGAATTTTTATTTAATGATTTGTTTTTGTTGAATTTTTGTCATTATGTCCTTACGCCGTTATTCGAGGCCTTTAAACAATAATGAGAGAGACATCTTTGATTTCCGGCCGACATTACGTAGTTGTAGTTCCAATTATCTCCACAGAGGGCCTCGTTGTCGCGCTTCCGTGTTTACCAGAGTGACGTTTGTACAGCTAAGCTTATAAATAACGGTTATCGCAGTAATTAGCTCATTGGCGTCTTAATTTTCGTACCGACAGTATATCTTGGGATAACGCTGTTAGCGTTCGTTTATTATCCTTTGGAATAAAAGTTGTAGTTTGCTATTATATTACGTTTTGAAATTAAAATTTTAAATATTAAAATTAGTAACAGTTTAAAATTTAAATAGAAGTTGTCGTGTAAAGTGTATTTAAAATGAGTGACGGAGGTAGTGAGAAGATGCCAAATGATAATTTGGTATCCAGCGATTGTTCGTCGTCGTTATCGTCGGATGAAGAGGAGGTCGTACGTTCACCTAAAAAGACGGTTAAAAGAAAACGAAAAAGCAGCAAACCTAGTAAGAACAAGAAAACACGTAAGGAAAATGAAAGTTTGTCATTACTTTCAAATCAGGTCAGTGAAATACAGCATTTTCTTGCGAATTTCTCCTCTAGTTTTGGCTACTACCCGCCGGGGTATAGTTATTGTTCGGATGGAATTAATTTAGATAATTGTGATCATGTAAGCGAACCGGCTGTCGAGCCGAGCGTTTCTTTTAACTTCGATTTGACTACAAATTTAAAAGAGCCAACCGTAGCAAATACTTCAACTGAACATTTGCAATTATTAAATTGTCTTCAACATTTTAATTCGGAGAATTGGACAAACGTACGTTATGCCGATATTCAAAAATTGTATAACGCTCGTCCGGGATTTGTTGATCTTGAAGTAAACGATGAAATTAAACAATTCGAAAAATCTAATAATTTAATTGCAACTGAAAAGTCGTTAAGTGCTATTACTCATGCGTTAATTATGCAAAGCGATGCGTTAAAAAAGGGCGTATCGGAATTGTTACAATGGACTAATGACAGTGAGGAAATAAACAAAGAATCCTTGCTTTCTAAAATTAAAGAGACATTTTCGGGCAGTTTTCAAAAAATTTCTCTTGATTGCTTACAATTAGTATGCGGTCGACGAGCGGATATTGTTGAACAAAGAAGGGATTTTTTCTTAAATTTGGTAAAAGATAAGTTTTTGAGGGTTAGTTTAAAAAAGATTCCGCCTTCTTGTGAATATATTTTTGAAAAGGAAGCATTTTCTGAATTTTTAAAAATAAATGGCGGTATTAATAAAATTTTTTCGCAAAATAAATCCTCCTTTTCTGCGCAAGAAAAGCGAGTTATTTCTGGGTCCCAGGCTGCGCAACCTGGACCTAGTACGTTTATTCAAAACCAAACCGGTCGCTCCTTTGCACCGTTTGCGTTCAATTATAATAATAATAATAATAGTTTTAGACATTATGCACCTCCCAAAGGAGTGCGTCCTAATTATGACTTTAATGAGCGTTTATTTCGACCTCAATTTAGATCACAATTTAAGCAAATGCGTTTTAACCGACCGCAATCTAACAGTACTAGTGCCTCGCGTCCAAGAGGCAAAGGTGATAAAAGATTTTGACTATTTACAGACGTTTCGGGGGGGCAGGTTAACGGAGTTTGTGAGTATTTGGAAAGAGAGGGGTGCTCCAGAAGCACTGCTAAAAATAATAACAGGTTACAAAATTCCTTTTCAAGCGAAACTGCCCTTGGTCATGCCGTGCCATACCAAAGTCCACTATCAAACTGTTCCATCTGTCGAGATGGATTTGGCAATAAACAATATGCTAACCGAAAATATTTTACAGCATGCCCCCGAAACGCCCAGTTTTTTATCTACCCTCTTTCTAACACCAAAAAGCGACGGTTCAATGCGTCCAATTTTCAATTTAAAAAGACTGAATCAATATCTCAAAGTAACGAAATTCCGACTAATTTCGGTACATCGAGTTCCAGATTTTCTACAGCCGCACGATTTCATGGTAAAAATCGATCTCACCCAAGCGTACTGTCACGTGCCCGTGGCCGTGAGTCATCGCTGCTTTCTGAGGTTGATGTACAAGGGCCAGATGTTACAGATGACCTGTTTACCATTTGGGCTCGCAACAGCACCCAAGGTTTTTGCGTCCCTGACGAACTGGACAGCGGAATTTCTGCGCGAAAAAGGTATTCGAATCATTGTTTTCCTCGACGATTTTTTAATTGTATGCCAGGACAGAGCCAAGCTCGTCAACCAAGTGGAGTTCGTGCTAAAAAGTCTAGAGGAGCTGGGCTGGAAGGTAAACACCAACAAATCGATACTCTCACCTCAGAATTCTTTAGAATACCTGGGTATAGTATGGGACACGTGGCAGAACAGGAAGTGTTTACCACAAAACAAAATCCGGAAAATAAAGGTAAATATTTCACATCTATTGGAGAGTCAGGTCATAACTTTGAAAGAGGCTCAGAGTACTGTAGGCTTTCTAAACTTTGCCCGTCTCGTTATACCCCAGGGCCGGCTCAATTTCCGTTGTCTTTTAACACTTTCAAACAGACTGCTGAAACACCAAGGCCGAACGTCGTTTCATCTGCCGCAACAGGTGGTCAAGGAGCTCAAGTGGTGGTTGGTAAATTGCGAGAAGTTCTCTCGAATTCATCCTCCCTCAACCACACATTTCTTAACAACGGACGCGGCGGATTCGGGTTGGGGGGCCGAGCTAAATGGTATTCATATGAAGGGAGAATGGGTGGGCGCAGAAAGCTTACTTCATTCGAACCAAAAGGAAATGCTCACTGTTGTCAAATGTTTAAGGGAAGTGGGTCCCTCTCTGATTCATTCGTCAGTTCTTCTACAGTGCGACAACAAAGCCGTTGTAGCCTACTTGAAAAACGAAGGGGGTTGTCGGTCGGCGGAACTGATGAAACTAACTTACGAAGTTTACCATCTGTTAGACATTTTCGACATACATTTGATTCCTCACCACATTCCAGGCAGTTACAATATGGAAGCAGATCGCCTATCGCGGAACATGTCGCCCGCGGAATGGCATTTACTACCATCAACGACAGATCTAGTGTTTGCGAAATGGGGAGTGCCAGATGTAGATCTTTTCGCTTCAACACGAGCTCATGTGGTACCCAAATATGTGAGTCTAGACCAACGGGATCGACAAGCATGGAAACACAACGCGTTTGCTTGGGAGTGGACCTTCAGGTTAGCGTGGGTATTTCCTCCTCCGAGTGTCCTGCCCCGAGTTTTGATGCATCTCAATCGAGCGAAAGGTATGTACCTAATAGTGGCACCGAGGTGGCCGCGGGCATTTTGGAGAGCAGATCTGAAGTCGCGAGCGATAGCACCACCCTTCACCGTCCGCCACCTGGAGACCAAACTAATAGATCTGACCACGGGTCTCCCTCCACCAAAGGTAAAGAATATGGTTCTCGAAATTTGGAAATGTGGGGGTGGTCGCAAGCGTTAGAAACATGGTCAAGTCAGCAAAAATCGCTGTTGCGGTCAGGATGGCGAGGCTCTACTCTTAAAACGTATAAACCTGCTTGGGAACGGTGGATTAATTGGTGTTTAAAACACAATGTCGACATTAAGAATCCAACAGGATCTGATTTAGCCAAATATTTAGCTGATTTACATTTAGTCGAAAAACTTGCATATAGGACAATTTTAGTTCATAAATCAGTCGTGTCCACTTTATGTAAAACGGAGGACAATTCTAAGTTAAGTTCGAATATTTTAGTAAAACAGATTTTAAAAGCTATAGCAAATACTAGCCCAAAATTGCGCGCGGGTCTAATCATAATGTGCAGAATAGTAGTAGCTTGTGGGAAATTTCACGCCGTTGTGCCATTATATTATTATTGTGTTCAGGTCGTAGAATACATGACTTGACACTTTTGAGTGTTAGGCTTTTATGTAGATAGTACCATAGAAAATTCTATAGTTTTTTGGCCCAAACATGGATCTAAGACTGACTCGGATTCATATGTTCAATCGGGTTGGAAATTGTTGTCAAACGCAAGTAACTGTAATATCGACCCCGTATTTTGGATTAGAAAGTTATTAGATCTGGGCATGGATAGGCGTAACTCGGCTAACGTAGATAATTTATTTGTAACCGTTTGTGGCAAGGCAAAATCCGCTTCTAGAACTGTAATAGCTGGTTGGGTGAAATCTGCTTTGAGAGAGGCGGGTGTTGAAGCTGCTCCTGGTAGCGTTCGATCAGCTGTTGCCTCTAGGAGCTGGTTAGACAATGAATCTATAGATAAAATTCTTGCAAGGGGAAATTGGAGGTCACAAAATACCTTCAAAAAAAATATTATAGAAAAGAAGTGAGACCGGTTAATAATCAGAATAATTCTTTATGTGCTCTGTTTGAGCCCTTATCACAATAGTAAATTGAAATGATTATATTAATATATTTCTTGTAAATAATCACATTGGCGTCTTGTTTACCAGGCGAAACCAAACAATGTCTCATTATTGTTTAAAGGCCTCGAATAACGGCGTAAGGACATAATAGTTGAGTTTTACTTACCATTAAAACTCGTATTATGTCCAGGAGCCTTATTCGAGGCCTTACATTAAGTCCTGCCTGGTAGTTTGATTAAATATTTAATAAAATTAAATTATTAAAAATAATGAGACTCAATGAGCTAATTACTGCGATAACCGTTATTTATAAGCTTAGCTGTACAAACGTCACTCTGGTAAACACGGAAGCGCGACAACGAGGCCCTCTGTGGAGATAATTGGAACTACAACTACGTAATGTCGGCCGGAAATCAAAGATGTCTCTCTCATTATTGTTTAAAGGCCTCGAATAAGGCTCCTGGACATAATACGAGTTTTAATGGTAAGTAAAACTCAACTATTATGTCCTTACGCCGTTATTCGAGGCCTTTAAACAATAATGAG
>CAJQZN010016239.1:0-16343 GCA_907164685.1 Colias eurytheme | reverse complement strand
GTTGCGATTTCTGTAGCAGAAATAATGAAATCGTAAAAATTCGTATCCGTAAAATAATAATTAGTAACATAATAATATATATCAAAACGGAATGCTATAACTTACACACAAAAAGGCTCATAACCCTCCTGAAGACCACATGTCGTGAAATACTTCAGAGAATTAACATCTTGTCCATATGACAACCTGCAAATATAACAGAATTGTTATGAATGTTGTCTAGTTCTAAGTAGGAAACATTATAAAATAATTATTATAAGACTACAAAAAACATAATTATTTAATCATAAATTCGCCTGAATTAACGTGAATAGTAATTATTGGCTAAATATAAAGTCATTGAAACATCATCGATAATTTTTTTCAATTGTATTAACTTTTCCTTTTCTTACCTAGCTTTCTGTCCAACACCGAGCGTACAAGCTGGTACAAAGTTATCACCTTGTACATCAGCGAATGTTGTTTCTCCACCAAGAGCATCCATCAGTAATTCACCGTTGAGTGAAAAACCTAATCATATCCACTTATTAGTGTTTACTTCTTTATTATAAGTATTAAAAGAATTAACGATATATTTCAGGTTTTAGTTAAAATTGAATATAATGGCAACTAAACTTCTAGGAAATACTTAAATATAAAATTTTCTACCTATCTAAAAGAAGCCAACAGAAAAATATTTTAAAAATGTAGTCTAGTATTAATCTAAGTTATTTAATCCTTGGATTGTTTTTGATAGCTAATTCAATTTTGACTCAAGAAATTGGCTATTTAACTTCGAACTAAATTAACTATACCATACTTACGTTTTGTAATTCTAATTAAAACGGTTAATAAACAAACAAAAATTATGTCAAATGAGGAAGAAACAAAAAATCAAGCAGGAAGTAACCTATAAGTTTTAGATATTAATTTCACTAATCTGATAGGCACTGAACTATGTTAATATGTTAGTGAAACAAAAATGGTAGGTTTTCGTAATAGATCAAAAGTAACGTAGTTGACTTTTCAAATTGTTACTTTAATTCAACTTTTGCTCTAAGTGTATGGCATTTATATTGTTCATCCATTTTAATAATGTGCCCGTAAAAGCAAAGCAATGCAGTGATGTGTTACGTTTGAAGCTAGTGATGATTTTCTTGCTATTTCTAATAGAGCCGCCTATCGTTGGTGTAGGATAAAAATCAGTAGATAAAATGATCTAAACGTTTTCTACATAAAATATTTAACTTGGCTCGCAATATAAATCAGGTCACTTTATCTGCTGATTTTTAGTTTCTCAACCTTTCTCAACTCTCCTATGACAAGCTAATCAATTTAAAAGCTTAAAATATGCAGCAGGGGCATTTCATAAAAGATAGATCCCATCCAAGTCTTGATAGAGGAATCATAAAGAAGAAATAAGAAATCGCCCAACTGTCATGAAATTCAGAATGTTAAGAGATGTATGATAATGGTAAATTTAATTTCGATGATGAGATGAACAAAATCTTAGAAAAGCGTTAACTAAAAGTATGAGGTACAGATTTTAGCAAGGTCGAGAAAGTGTGAAAATAAGTTAAAGTTTTAAGCGCTGTTGAAATGTAAATTGATACAAATGTGCACATTATAATAAAGGCTAGTAAGAAGAATCTAGAATGATACGATCAGCCATTAATGAAAGATGAGTTTGCCCAGAGAATACAGATTTTTAAATGTCCCTGCCGCATCTGTACGCGAAAAAGCAAGCTAATTGTTGCCAGTATTTACTTATCGTTTTGTCTATCAGATCTAGGAAGACGCCTACAACATCACCGACTGCCCATTGCTTCCCAAATGACTCCATGCTACCGGAATACACTTTTTCCTCCTTTAAATTAGAAACATATCTTTTGCACTATGTCTTCTATACATATTTAGTTCATTTACTGTTAAATACATGAGACTTCTGAAATTCCCTTTGTAAAGTGTGCAGTAACATAGTATCATTACGAAATTTCATAATAGTACGAATATGTTCGATTCTGTTAACTTAATAAGTTATACCTATTGTTACCCTCTGTGTAAGTATTGAAATAATAATTGTAATTTTAGATTCCGGTTATAGACCAGGAGCACACTTAAATAAAACAAGGTTATGCTATATACAGGGTACACAATAAATAGGTAATAAGGAAGAGGAAATTTTATTTTTTAATTTTGCGTTAATAAACCTCAGGTTTTACTTCGTTAAACCACAAAATACGAACAGATGATGCTCTGGTGAACTTCGCTAACAATCAGTCAAAAACAAAAATAAAATCGTCTTTTATCAAATGTGTAAAACATTAAAATCAAATATTCGTGTCTGAAGAAAAAAAACAAGTAAGAAGAGAAGTAATAGAAATTAAGGATGATCGAACGGAAATAGAGAACGAGATAAATTCCTTGGAAATATGGTTGAAAATATTGGTGAAGTCAATTAATAGTATATAGTATCCATCAGATGCAAGATATCACGAAAAATTACGAAACGGACCAGGACAAAAGAATAAAGATGAAAAAAGGAATGATATCTTAGACTCAAAGGGAGAAAAATAAAGATGTGTAGAAGTTGAAACTCACAATTTTAAGGGCAATAAAAACAAATATTTCAAAAACAACATATCAAAAACATCATCAACGAAGCACCCAGAGCCACAATGAACTCACTAATAGTTTGGTCGGTAACGTCTAAGAAACAGGCGACAATATCGCCGACTTTCAGTTGCTGCCCGAATGTGTCGCTTGTGCCGCCGTGCCATTTTAGCGACTGTTGTTAAAGTTATACATTCTAGAAATTTCTAGGCTTTTCGATTCACACACTATCATCATAAGATTTGGGAGCTTTTTCCACTCACACTATTGTACTATTCCTTAAGATTAGGGAGCTTTTTGCTGTTTTATACTAAAGTTGCACTTCGATATATTGTATTGTTCGATATATAAGTCGGTAAAAATTAAATTATAACCTGTTACTTCCAGAAAAAATATATATCAAAATATTTCAGGCGACTTATCTATGCTATTATTTATTACATTTAATAATGCGAAACCAATTTTGATGAAATTATTATGGGCTGTTGCCAATTTTAATAAAATTTGAATAATTTATAAGTACTCGTCTATTATTACATAATTCTTAAATTGATCACTCATACCATCACCTAGAGAACTATAAAAGGAACAAACAAATTTAGATCTTATTCCTTCGCATTAAGGTTCATAATAAAAAAAACTTACGTTATATCCATCGAAAGCCCATGAATTTTCATCTTGTCCCAACATCATACCTGGAGGCATATCAGCATGAGCCCAACCAACCTATAAAATAATAATAATTAATATAGTAAAGTATGGCCTTCTTGAAGGAAAAGTGCCTTACTACAAGTACGCGCCGGAGCCAGTCCTGGAAAATAACCGTGCCAAGTTGTACTGGGATCGGCCCATCATCACAGACAGGACTATCCTGGCGAATAGACCTGATATTGTGGTGATGGACCGAGCAACTTCTAGGATTTTCTTGGTAGACATCACTATTCCACATGACGACAATCTTGTTAAGGCCGAGTCAGATAAACGGCTCAAATATCTGGATCTGGCGCACGAGGTTGTCGAGATGTGGGACGGTGTGTCTGCCGAGATAATCCCTATAGTTGTGTCCACCAATGGGCTGGTTCCTGCCTCCTTAAAACAATATTTAAGGAGGTTGGATTTACCGGTAAAGCCCATGACAGTGGGGATACAGCGGGCAGTCCTTCTGGATAACGCTCGGATAGTCCGAAGGTTCCTCACTCAGTCGCCCTAGACTCCGGCCGTCTGGCCACTCAGCCGGAGTTTTTTTTTCACACCGCCGCGAGGCGAGATACTTGCCCCCATAAATAATTAATATAAAATAATATTGCACGAATAATGAATATGCCTTTAAAATTGGCACCATCGCTTCCATAACTGATGGTTTTAAAATAGTAATTTCAAATTAACAATAAAATTATATTATTTTCCCGGCACTGCATTCAGACAGACAGATTCTTTATAAACTACAGTAGTTTATGTTTTTACTTTTTATTTGTATAGTACTTAGTAACTACTATACAAATAAAAAGTAAAAACGTATAATTTATTACTTGTAAGTAGTAAGAAGTGAATTCCCAATTAATAAAAAAAATCATGCATCTTATATGATAAATTTAACAAAAATGGAAAATAATGATTTTAAAACATACATATTTTAATATAAAACTTACTCTCATAGGTCCAGCAGTAAGAATTTCAAACTCAAAGTACCATTTGCCAGAACTAACTGCGTAGTTCTTTTCAGCTCTATACGTTCTGAAATCTGCTTGTTTTTGTTTTGACGCTTCTGCTAATAATGCTGAAATGATAATTACATTTTATGTCTATGCTGTTGTTTGTTTGTTTGAACGCACTAATATCAGCAACTGCTGACATTGCTTTTCTACCGTTGAATTTTTTTTGTGTTGGATTTTTCCAGGACGGCTGTAAGTTATTTGACATTATGACCATAGAAACAGAGTAGCAACCTGTATACAAATTATCTAAAAACTTTGGTAGAAATCATTACATTGCCTGAAGTTACAATTGTATATTTTTAAAGCTTTAGTTAATTTTTATATTTCAAGTTAAGGCAGAATCTGTTTCGAAATCTGTCTCTAATTTAATTTTTATTACCTTCATGTTGTTCTCCAGTAGGTGGATCTAAATTATATCCATACACCAGTAAAGTACGAACAGTTTCTGATGCGGTATCTCTATTTGCCTTTTTGATAGCATCGTCCACTTTGGGGTATGGGACCAAATGTGGGGATCTGTTCATGTCGGGATCCTGGGAAAAAAGTTTAGATAATAATTTATTCTTTTCAATGGACGAGTTATAAAAAAAAAATTGTGCGTGTAATATTAAAGTTATACAATAGCTTACTTAGATATTAATAATCACTCCTTGCCGATTTCGGCTACGGCGACTGGTAAGGTAAAGTAAAGTTTAGAAGTAAGGGATAACACCTAATAAATTTCAATTAAGGGTCAAATTGCTCACTACTTTGTTCCCATTTCTGATTAGTCAGATTAATTACCAAATATTTCATTAACTAAAAACTAAACTTCCTCTAAACGAAATCCCATTACATGGCCTCTAATCAAATAATTTCTACATTTATTTCAATTTCTCGTTATCATCATTATTGTTTCCTATAAAATAGTATCTTTTCTTATAATTAGCACTATTATTTATTTCCTATTATACCTCATTAAGCCCATAAGTCCAGCCCTGTTGTATCCTCTCTCTGGCCCACAAATTGTGCGTATTTTCAGCAAGTTGGTCCACTAGTTCGTCCATTTTTGGAGTTAGTGTCACTGCACTAAGATCTAAAGGTGCAGGTTTGTAGCCGTTTGACTGAAAATTAAATAAAAACGTATTAAATTATTATTGTACAAATTAAAGTAAGACAAAAATTAGAATCCATAGAAAAGAATCTGTATTTATTTTAAACATGGTAGAAAAATGTAATAACAAAGTTAAATCTATACATCGATGATGTAGATCCGGCTCGAAGGACCAGTAAATAACTAAAGGTATAAAATAGGTTATGGTGATAATTATTATACAATAATACAAAACCTAATTTTGTACTATAAAGTGTGATCGACCGACTCGTACGGTTTGAACTGAGTTCAATAAATTTCAAGTAGTTGAATCGAACACAAATGTTATGACAAATATGTTTAAAGCGACGTTGTTTTTTACATAATTTGGCACAAACAGAAATCGTAAAATTTAGTTTTTATAATAAGCAAGTTGCAAGATTAACCAAACGCAAAGAATTACTCTTGGTCTTAAAAATAAATTAATTTTAATGTTAATTTGAAGGGTACTTCTACAATAATTTGATTCTTACCTGCATAAAAGGTTCATTCGGCAATCTAACGTTACGAATGCGCGCTGGGGGTTTATCTAGACTTATGTAGTAGCCTAAAGCTAGAATCGTCCTGTAATAAAAATATATTATGAGCCTGTATTTTAAGATATTCAATAATTTATCGTGATTGCAAATTATTGATGCTTATCATATCAGTACATTATCTGTTGTTTTTATCGTTTTCTTTATTGCAATTTTATTTTTATTTGCTGCTTCTTATTGTATTATTGGAATTTCAAAAGTTTATTGACATTTTGATGTTACTTTTTTTGAAATTGTATTCAAATTCTATCAGATGACTTTGCATAAATATAAACTTTTGAGGGTACTTTGCTATTTTTTGTGCCTTAAGATAAGTCCTTACTTAAGTGTCTGAACAGCGAGTTGTATATCATATCGTTTCTCAGCCGCTGGGAGTCTTTCAAAAGGAACTAAACACGGATGGATTTTGTGCAAGTCGTCCCTTTGATCTCCATACATCCATCCTGCTTCTATCTGTTGATAGAGAGTATTAAATGATATTATTTTTCATTTTTAGTAATAGTAGTATTATATTATCTGTGGTTATTACCAAATATAAGTTATGTGTAAGCTTTTGAGTAATTATATTGTCTTTTTGCGTCACATTCGTCCGCGAAGTTCAAGAAGTTTCTATTGGAATGTAGGTATTTTTTTTATTAGTTGCAAAAATTTGACAGCACTTCGTTATTAATAAGTTCTAGTAATTTTTATTAAAAAAATACATGTACTTCAATCTTACAATATTTTTTTACAAAATAGTGGGTACTTTGGTATTTGGTACAAACTGGTTTCTCAATAGATAAAAAAACAACTTACCTTATTCATAGCCCACATTTCGTGAATATTTTCGGCGAGTTTGTCTCGAATTTGTTCGATGTATGATGGCAGTGATATCTGAAAGTAACATTTGTTAAGTTAACTTTTTAATTTATTTAATTATAAAAAAAAAACCTGACAGGTCAGTACTCAGTACACTCTAAGACAGTTAAATTCGACGCTTCCTTATCGCAATCGCTCCAACTTGCTAATACAAAAAATAAAATATAAAATATTAAGTAAAAATCTTTCACATTAACTAAACTCACAGTAGCAGTATCCACGGGGGTCGGCACAAAGGCAGTATCATCCTGCACTAAGGGCGGGCCGGCCAACGCACGCTTGGCCAGATTGCCGAAGTAGAAGCACGGCTCCAGGCTCAGTATCTGCTGCGGGAGTAACGATTCTACTAAGGGCGAGTAGCCCTCGGGTGCCGCGTAACGGAGTCTACCGTGCTCCCCGCCGAGGAGGAAACGACAACTGGAATAATAAATTATATTTAAAAATTCCACACTCGGCCTCATCTGTTGAATCGTGTGCTGGCCTCTGATGCCACAATTGATATTTTTGCTCGCGGTGCAAGTTCTGTTCTGCACCTCTTTAGCAGGTGCTTGGATGCATGGAGCCGTTCATAGTGTGTTCGTTTTGATTTTAATTTTTATTAACGTATTATAACTAATTATATATAGCCAATCAATGTATGCTTTGGTATTTTAACTGTAAGTACAATGAATGTTTAATATAATAAATGAATAAATAAATAAAGATTTTTAACGGATTTTAAACACGATTTATTCATTATATTATTTTCCCAACGAAAACTTCTAGCTTGTATTCAAAGATTTATAATTTGTAAATGAAAATAAGCTAAATACATGTATTGCTTAGTATTTCAATACATTTGAAATTAAAAGTAAGTTATTAGCTCACCTCAATTTACTAGAACAGCTCATGACCGGGAAGAACATTCCTTCGAGATTGAAGTTGGTAAAAGATCCAGTAACTCTTACTCCGTTGAACATAAAGTTAATTATCGGTACTGTCAAATCTAACGCACATCCAATGACGTCACCTGAAAAATAATATATAAGAAAATTTCTCCTAAAAATAAACTCCATAAAAATGGTAGTCACGATTAAAATCTTACTAGAGTTGATTTGGAAATTTTGCATTTATTTTTACTAATACGTACGTATTTACGAATACGTATTCGTTGATATCAAAAGAAAAAACAAATGAGATTTAGGTATATTTGAAGTTATAAAACTTTTAACCTTACTTTAGGTAAGTAAAAATAATGCCCAAAAACTAAAATTAAAATTTATTACCTTAACTCCAAAAAATTTCTCCTTATTTAATTACCTTTATATTAATTACCTTTTCTAATAAACGGTTCTTCAGAATGAGTTCTATTGACTGGAGTTTTCCTTCCTCCAGACCAAAGATATGCACCATCAAAACCGAACGAATATAAATCGTCACCAACGCCATTACCACCCCATTTTTCACCACCGCCGGGGTATGGGACATACCTAAAAAAGATAATAATTAGGGTAAAAATTAATTTTGAGTATTATTTTGTACGATGATAAAAGATAGAGCCGTAAAGAGAGGACAGAAATTCTAACTAATTATAATAAGAGCTGAAATTATAATAACAGAAATTAAGCCGTATTATAAATGTGTAATTTTTCTAAATCATCTTGTTTGTAAAAAGAAAACTAAATATTATAATACAACTAACTATTATAGTAATGCAAAACTGCACAAAAATACTATTTTATAGATTTTAGGAACACCTACAAAATTATTTTGTAAAATTAGTACGGTATGATCTTTTTGAAACGAACCATATTTATGACCATTTTTCTCTGACTTATGTCTCTCTGACTGAATGATATTAACGTTTTAATTGTACATACATACGTATAAACATTACTCTGCCATAAAAAAACAAGTAATATATATAATTTCCTTACCCAGTGGTATTCGCCCAACCGATCCTCAAGTGCGGCATCATATGGGTCGTCTTCTCGATATGGTCCATTGTCACTTCGAAGTACCATTTCTGGTATACAGCAGATCCTTCTACACGTCCAACAAAAATGTTTGGACGCACACTGCAAACATATTGTGATTTAAAAGTAAAATCTTGTACTTATTACTCACTTCCATAATTTGCTACTGCAGAAAATGTCCAAGGAATGAAACATAACATATATCTATGGAATTTCCCGTTCAAATTAAATAATGCTAACCTGGAAATCGTACATCACCTAAGAAGATAAATAAAGGCATTAAGCATATCTAGATGATCATCGACAATCACATAAAAATAGAAAACTTATCTGTAATAAAGGATAGGAGATTCAACAAAATTTAGCCAAATCATCGATAATTTTAAGACATTCTCTTTCTTTCTCCACTTATGTATATGTCTCTGTTCTATTTGTTTCGTTTTGTTACTATAAAATTTACACAAAATACACAAGCATCTTTACCCAAAAGCACGTAGAAGCAGCAACAGTAGATACAACGTCACAACCGTAAGATCCTCACAGAACAATGAATGTCAAATCATTGCTCTGTGAGGACCTTGCGACTGCACCGTCAAGCGTAGTACTTCTTGATATATGTATGCAGTATGATGTTGTTTTTTAAAATGGTAAACATACATTATAATTCTAAAAGATGATAACTTTATAGAAATGGTGGATTTCACTTTACAACTGTATAGCAGAATAAACAATGCGTAAGAATACCTACGTATTGTTGTACGCTGAAATTGTAAGTTTAGAATAACGTAGCAACGCGCGCTAGTAATCTTAATATATATATGTATATATAAATCTCGTGTCACAATGTTTGTCCTCAATGGACTCCAAAACCACTTAACCGATTATAATAAAATTCGCACACCATGTGCAGTTCGATCCAACTTGAGAGATAGGATAGTTTAAACATGTAGGTACCACGGGCGAAGCCGGGGCGGACCACTAGTACAATTAATATTTTGAAAAGGTTTTGTACAAGAATCGCACTTTGGCTCCTCCCTACACACAACACTAATTTAAACTGTAGAAAACTAGAAACTTACCTAGATACGTGGTCAACTAATTGAGTCTGTAGCAATAGATTCTTCCCAGGCAGCAAATAGTCACAGATGTTATTCTGCGAGGATCTCACAGCAACTCCGTTACCGACGCAAAGGGAACACAACACATCCAAAACTTTTGGATCGCGACCGTGTTTCTCTAATAGAGAAATGATCACTTTTATATGTTCGTCCTGGAAAGAAATTGTGTTGTTATTTTTAAATTATTATAAACCAACTAAAATATATAACATAATTCAGACAATCGTAATTAATTGTACCAAAAAATATAATAAACATGTTTTTATCAGTTTCTCGGTATAGGTTACGTAGTAACTACCTATTTCATAATTTACTAGTATTATAAACTAGATTTCCGCCCGCGGCTTCGCCCGCATTTTTAAAGGAAAACCCGCATAGTTCCCGTTCCCGTGGGATTTCCGGGATAAAACCTATCCTATGTGTTAATCCAAGTTACCCTCTATATGTGTGCTAAATTTCATTGTAATCGGTTCAGTAGTTTTTACGTGAAAGAGTAACAAACATCCATACATCCATACATCCACACATCCACACATCCATACAAACTTTCGCCTTTATAATAGTATTAAGATTAAGATTATCTGTGGTATACGTTAAACTAAAAATTTAATCATTTTTAACGCGGGCAGAACAAAAATATTGTTGTCGGTAGGTTCAACTAGTTTCATCATTCGATTTTTTCATTCAATACGCTCGGTTATGTTCACAGAACATAATATACATACTCTGGTTATGTCTCTGTAAATAGCTTCTTAAACTTTGTGTTAAATCTTAATATAGTTAGATATTCTTAATTTATCTATTCTCCGTGAGTTACGACGTAATAGGTAAACTATTCAAAGGTGTGTTAAAGAAATGTTATATCTGCTGTATATGTGAAGGTAAGTAGATATTATTTAATTCCAATGAAACTATATTGAAATTATTTGCATTAATACCTACCTACCAATGCGTTGGTTAATTAATTCTTGACAATAATAAGATCATAATAATTTTATATCACTACAGTATTATATTATTCTTTATGTAATTGAATCCTACATTTTTACGGCAAACCAAGAAAACCAACCAATATATTCCGCAAAGCGTTCAATGTATCAAGTACATGGTATCAAACATAATATTAATATTAATTCATTATCCATTACTCACCCGCATCATATTCAAAGCTTCAGGCGAGTCAATCAACACGCAATGTAATACATCCAACATTCCCGTGCCTTCGCCAGACGCTTGCGAGCCGAGACGCGAAAACAACCAATTCAAACGATTTGAATTCGCGAATTGAGCACAATTTGTGTGATTGCCCTTTATTATGGCAGCTGTAAATAAATCAAACATATTTACTTATTTTTTTTTCGATTAAATGACAGATGTAAACTTTTTTTTCTAACAATGCAATTCACGATGTCAACAACTTTCGATTTTACATTTAAAATATAATAAGATTGCTTTGTTTTATTTAACAAATAATATTAAACATTAAAATATAATAAATAATTTCTTACCTAACAATTGATAAAGATAAACAGAAATCATATCCCAGCTTTGTCCAGATTCGTCTCCCGCCAAAAATCCTGCTAGGAATCCTTGTGACGTAATCACGTTTATTTTGTCTATAGCTTCCAAAATCAAATTTAGAATGCCCTCTTCTTGGAACAAATCTTGGCGATTGCGGAGCGCGCGAAATCTGTTTTGTTTTTCTTCGTGTTCTAGAAAAAAAAAAGTATATTCAGCCAGGTACGTAAAATGTATACATTACTTTTAATAATAAAATGCAACAATTTTCTTATTGTTCCGTAAAATGTATATAATATAATACCAGTTTTATTTAAAACTGTAATAGTAACTCGCATGTTTGATCAACAAATTTATAAGATACTGAACTTTAATTTTTACCAGGTTTGTCATACGGATCATTAAATTTATATTTTTATTGTATTACATTAACATGGTGAAACAAACTTTATTGTTTCGTCTATTGTTTTTGCGTCGGATGATAAAAAAGAAAGTTTGTTCAAAAAAAAAAAAAAAAACACCGCCGCGCGGCGGTATGGAAATATATGAAATTCCAAATTCGAATTTCGAGTGGCGTGCGTGACATGTTGCTAGTGCACACGGTCTCACGCACAAACCACACAAACTATAAAAATTAAAATTATATTGTGATTATAATATGTATGTTTCTTTATCATATTATGTAGAAGGTCAGAAGGAAATGTTATTGAATTTAGAAAATGCTTTGAGAAAAAGTTCGAATTGTTTGATGATGATGTCTCGAATTGTTTACGAAATAATATTAAACAGAAGTGCAAAGCCTTCGCTACGCTTCAATATTTGGAAATGGGGTCATTCAACTCACGGTGAGTTGTAGCTTTTATCTTACCAATAGATTAAACCACTAATTTCTAAAGCTCAAAAATTTAAACTAACGTCGACTAACCAAAGGTATGAATTATAATATTATTTACGTTTTTCCTACTTGAATTAATAACTAAAATCTTTATTGTTATATTAAAATGTTCATACCCATATCCTCTTCAGGCTGTGCAAAATAGTTGATCAAATCCTCAAGGCACATGACCATTTCTCCCAAATTGACTGACGCGAAGAACATCGAGTGTCGTCTGTTTTCTTGTAAAGTTTCAAGGCCACTGAAATATGGTTTTTTAATTAGAATTAACGTCAATACATAGTTTAGTATTTTGATAATTTATTATTGAAAAGCATATTGCTGAAATTGTATTTGAGAATGTTTATTATACTTAACTAGTACTTTTTTTATATTTTCAGTCAAATGTAACTTAATTGGCAGTTTTAATTTAATTACGGGACAGGTTGATTTATATCGTGATGCAACACAAATTAGTTATTAATCAAAGTAGAATAGTTTATTTACTTAATTTTTAAGAGTTAAAATATCTAATAAGATTCATATATTATAAGTAGGTACGTTATATCAATACTTATACTTATAATATTATTATAAAGCTGAAGAGTTTGTTTGTTTGTTTAAACGCGCTAATCTCAGGAACTATTGGTCCGATTTGAAAAATCGGTTTTAGATAGCCCATTTATCGAGGAAGGCTATAGCTATATATAAACAGGAGCGGAGCCACGCGGGTGAAACCGCGGAGCGCAGCTAGTACATCATATACTCACTTAATAAACTTGGTGAAAAGCGAAGAACATTTCCTAATAACTCTAGCTGTTCTAGATTCTTCTTCTTGTGACCTGGAGAAGTCAAGACCGTCGTCCATCTTGCCTTCCTCGTGAAGGATGGCTTGTTTCTCCTCTACTTTACCTACACCTTTCTTTTTTGTTTCGTATGACTGAAATATAAATAATTTTAATATGAGTACCTATTAATTTGGTTGCTATGTTTTTGTTTTTGAATATTACGTTTCCAAGATTGGTAGATATTTTCATTGTTATTGAACTTTGAAGGTGTAAAACCTTATTATATCAGTAATTTGAAATTAAAACGTAATTTATTAGATTTAATTTTGTTCGTTTAGTCAATCATAATAAGTAATGGGATACATCGTAATTGGTAACAAGAACTAGACTAACTAGAACGTTTTATTCGTGTAATTAAGTTTTATTTGATATCGAATTACTATGCAATTTTCGGTAAATCTCTATAATACGATGGTATAATTATTCATATGGTTATTAGTACTAGCGTCATTACTAAAGTTTTTTAATACAATTTTGTATAAAATATTATTCATAAAACCACAAACCTTATAAGACAACCACAACCCAGTTTCTGAGTGTTGTACAATAACGGTAGAATCACCATACTTAATGATAGGAGCTCCAATAACTTCAAGATCCTTATCTTCAAGAACCACCTTCTGGTCATCTTTCTCTTGACGGAGGCAGAAAGCGCAGGATGCTGTGGTCGCTTCCTCTCTGGAAAACAGGAATTTCTATTAATACATGATGTAGTTTTGGTAAGTAGTATTAGGGTATTAAATTTACAGTAGCTTCTTCCCTAGATATAAGTAGAAATTTATTATTATACTAACTAAGTAGTTTATTGCACGACTCAAAATGCTAAGCAATAGAGAGTGCTTTACGATCGAAAAATTTGTTTTGCCTTGGTTCCGCAATTTAATAATTACACGATGGGATTACCACGTAATATCCTTGGTACGATTTAGTTACCTGGCTTGTGACGTCACTAAACCACTACTATACTTGAAATAGTCCGGTAATAATATTATCGTACCTGCTAACCAAATACAGCTCATTCTGGTCATTCACGCCCAAGTATCGACCCGTAGTGATGTGCCGGATCCTCATAGGGTGATACCAGTTGATGAAGCCACCAGCCCATTTAGTACGGGCCAGTTCAAGCCGCCATAGCGACCTGGCTTGTGACATCACTGAACCACCTTCGTAGACCACGATACTGGAATGGTAAGTAAGAAATTTATATGTTGTTTGGCTGTTATATTTTATTGTATTGGTAGATTTATGACGAGCTCGTAATGTCTTAAAGCTTTTTGATGCATATTTCATACATTATTTTTGTTATTTTAACATACAGGTAAGCTTCTGTTCCTATACCTACATTGTTTATTACTTCCACTAACATACAGTTAACCATAACTAGTTTATTTGATTTATATAAATGTAACAAAGTGGCATTATCATATAAATTCTGAATCTTTACACCTTTTCTAACGATTACCAAGTTACAGAATAATTATAACAGTTTTAGGTATTGCATTTCATTAAATGAAGTGCGTTTTACATCCATTTTAAATTCTATTATTTCTGAACACGTAGTACGTTTGTACGTAAAGTATTTGTTAAATAAAATAGTTCTAAAGCCTTTTAAGTTTTAACCATAACATGAATGTAATATTTTTTTATTGTCGATAGGGAAGCGCTTGACCACAATCTCGCCTGATTTTAAGCTGAGATGTGGTCTGGTACGCGCTTCCCTAGAAGGTACCTGTTACTGTACTGAATTCATATGTTAATTGATCAAACGTAAACTTACTTCTGCCCGCCATCCTTACTCCAAGTGCTAGGTATAGTGAGACACTCGTCCCCCCCATGGAAGAACCGTAGTACATCCCCTCCAAACACATAGCCCACGTATTTCATACGGGATATACCCGTGCCGTAGGGCTGAACCGACCAATGGGTGACGTGGAAGGACGCGTTCACTATGGATACTTCGTTTTCTTTTGTTGTGTGCTAGAATGGATAAATAGTTATATTGTGTAGGTGTTTGTTTTGAAGGCTTTTATCTAGAAAATATAAGGATAAATATATAAATGTGTATGTCCAGTTGTTCTCTAGTTTACCTATTATTTCATATTTGTTGTATTTATAAAGAAGAAGAAAAACAATTAGCAGTTTATTTTATATGAATACAGATTTTGCTTACAAAACTCTAAGCCATCTATCTTATCCTGTATTAAAAGAGCGAATACTAACATATCAATGAAATGAACATAACCTTATTTTTTTGCATGTACGTTTGCATCACGTGAAGATAATATTTCCTTCTAGGGCAGATATACATTATATACATATACATTCTTTATGGGCAATAACGGATATCCGTTTTACGCACACCCTTATACTTATTAATAGCATTTTTTAAGTCCCACTAGAGGTATAAAAGTTCGCATAAAAGATTGAAGAGCTATTTGATGTCAAAGAAGCCATAAATGTAAAAAACCTCTATTTTAGAATAGCAGTAAATGTATATACCTATGTATTTAAAGAAAACAGTTTCAAAGTTATTTTACGTATAAAATTAACTTACCAAGTATCTTTCAGTAGCAACTGATACCAGAATCAAGTCATCACCTACACGGACCTTTTCACCCTCAGATCTGCAAATAAATGAAATATTTATTATTTAGTTTACCTTATTTTGTGAGGATGGATGTGTATGTGTGTGTTTGTTACTCTTTCACGCGAATATTACTGAACTGATTACAATGAAATTAAGCTCACATATAGAGGGTAACTTGGAATAACACATAGGATAGGTTTTATCCCGGAAATCCCACGGGAACGGGAACTATGCGGGTTTTTCTTTGAAAGCGCGGGCGGAAAGCTAGTAACTTATAAACCATTCTGATTTTTAATACACTTTTTCATGTATACCTCTGTTTGCTAGCTGGATGCAGGGTCCACCAGCACGCCTCGCCCTGCGAATGCTCTTGCAGACCCACGTCAAAGGCTAATTTGTCTTGAGATGATGACGTGGAGAGACAGGCTAAGTACTGAAAAAGATTTATTGGTAAGTGTTTTAAATAATATAGATATGGTATCGTTAATTTGCGTTTAGACCGCTTTGTGATTCCCTTATAAGAGAATAAGGGCCCGTAGACAAAGTAACAATTAAAAAACGATAACGAAGTTAGAAAAGGAAAAATGTATGGGATTGACATTAGATAGAC
>CAJQZN010016238.1:0-19818 GCA_907164685.1 Colias eurytheme | reverse complement strand
AGAGGAACTTGGTCATAAAATCTGCTGCTGGCTCCCGGACCATAAAGATTTACTTACTGGTTGATTTTTTACCCATCTATCGTTATCTTGAACAGTGAACTATGACTTCAGAACAATAATTAACCTAAATTAATTCTACATTATTAATAATTAATTAAAAATAAAATTATTAAAAATTTTAATTAGACTTTTACTAGTCCTGAAGGCTTTTAATTTATTACTTTCACAAAATTATAAAACATAATTAGGCCTTATAATTTAAAATTCACACGAATATGAAACTAGAAAGACAAAATTACCATTTCATATAACAGCGCCTAATACCAATGTATGTTGACCCCTCTCTCCTATGTGTTTCCAATGTTTTGGTGTTTCATTATAGACCGGCCGTGCCGCGCCAGCAGTCGGCGCCGACCCTGGTATTTAGGTGTGTCGATGTTACCACTTATTTCATATCTATCACCATTTGAATTATTACAATTTTAAACTAAATATAATTAAGAAAGTAACTATATGTTGTAGATATTTTAGTCTAGTCAAGAGTAAAGTCAAGAGAATAATTATTATAGTGTTGTTAAAAATAAACACGTGAGCACACTATTAGAATCTTAGTTTTAAATTCACAATATAAAATAGAATAGTGAATAGTCCCTATTTATTGTTAATCGTATAGAATAAATAAAATACTTAATTTTAGTCATACTCAACAGAGTGCAATTTAGGCTTCCTGCATTTGAAAAGCTTCCAAGACTGCAAATAATAATTTATGATTACGATTCAAGTTGTGATAGATAAATCACTGAACCCAAAATCCCAGCAATCCAAACGCTTTATGTATTTATTTATTATTTGTATGCAACATTGCTTTCTATTGAAAAAGTATTTTATAACTTATTAAATCTTTAATCCATGCACATAAAATATTTTAAAGAGTAGTAAAAGCAAAAATATATCAGAGAAAACATTGGATTTGTTTGTTCTAAAAATAATGAGTACGCTACATATTATTAAACAATTTTACATGCAACTCTATTATTTACTAGCAACATTGAAAGAGAATTAACATTTTAGAAATAATTTAGTCGAAATTTTTATAGGTTAATTGAAAATTGATTCACACACCTAAGAATAGAAATTATTATTTATAGTAAAAAATATTATTTGTAGACCAAGTACAAAATACTGTAAAAGAACCTATTTTTAAAGTGGGGAAATCTTGCATAGATACCGATTACCCACGGCCCCCGGGAAAGGAACCGTGAGTTATGTCGGATTCTTACCGACTAAAACCCCACTGTGTTCCGTCGAGCCGCTTTAATGATGGGGCCGCGGGTATTGGCTGGAATTCTTCCGCTACCACTGTAAAAGAACCTGAACAAAATCTAAATAAATAACAACATAATTCCCCAACTAAAATAATTGAAAAGAAAAAACAAGAAGTCGTCTTCCCTAATTACGAGACGAAATAAACGAAAAGCGAAAAACATTCACAAAAAATTAACAGACACTTGTAAATAAATTCACGCTAGCAAACGTGATTGCATTAACAGTTAAACCCCAATGCTCTAACAATAGCAGTTTGTTAAGAACAATAGCGTCTATAAAACATGGAAATTGCTAGAAATAGTTCAAATATTCTGCTCCTGGACAGATATAACGTATTACGTACCACAGAGTCGTGTATATTAGATGCAAATCGGGCTTCCACCGCAAATTCCTGGGATATTCCGTTTAGATTTCAAGATAGAAAGCTAATTGGAAGATTCGGATTTCTATTGAAAATAGCTCTGCCATCTTTGAGTTATATTTAGATAAATATTTTAATATTCCTGCAATCCTTTGCAATTCCTTAATTTATACTTTCCATGGAGAGAAAGGTTATGAAAAGTACAATCAAAGGAATGCCTTAATATGCCCACTATGCCTCTAAATGTAGAGCATATAAGATGTAAATATTTTATTTATTTCTAATTAAAATAGATATTGAAACAAACAAATCCCAATGGTAATGGAAAGCAATGTAAAATATATTATATATTATGTATTACGCTGCATGTATGTTGTCTATGTATATTGAACCCTATCCCCTTAGAAAAGCTAGCATCTTCTTCTTCTTTCCTATCTTTTAATAAATCAATCAAAAATCTCTTAATATATAAGAAAACAATACTACAGCATTGTAAGACAAATATTTACGACATGTATTTATCAGCTCCTGAAAGAGTTAGTATTCGATATTTTACATATTTATTTATAGTGAATTAAGTGCAATTATGAAGTTCACTACCACGTAGCACTTAAAACATTTTATAACTACACATTATTATTATATTCCGTATGCATTGTGTCCTCAAAGAAAATATTTCATCACAATAATAAAACACAAACGCAATCTTAATCTTAGTTTAAGCACCGAGTCTAGATATATTATTACTAGTAGTATAATTATAATTAAATAGTTTATTCCTCACTAATTTTATCGACATCACGTTTTCAATAGTCTTAGAATTATTAATTTTAACAATATTTTAATTGTTTATTACGCAGTTCGTCTTCAAAACAAGCAATTAAGCGATTATATTGAAAATTCTAAATTGGAGTTCCCGAGCTTCTTATTGTTCGTAACAGATGCTGTATAACAAGAATTCCGAGAAAAATAAATTGTTAATTAAAGGCTTTGCAGCTTAACAATTTACGCTATTAACAATTTAACCAAAAATCGCTACGATTGTATTTAGTTAAGGTGACTTGTGTGCTAATCGATTTAGCTTTAGCAGCTTTTTCTTTGCCATACAAGGTGCAGTTCTAATACAAGATGTGGTGTTGACAGACGCTTGGCAGACGAAGATGACGAGTTATCAGAAGTGCAACCAGACGCTGTACCGCCAGAAGTCCGGGAGTGGCTGGCGTCTACCTTCACAAGGCAGTTGGCGACGGCAAAGCGAAAGTCGGATGAGAAACCGAAGTTCAGATCTGTGGCGCACGCGATTCGAGCGGGGATTTTCGTGGACAGAATATACAGGAGAGTCACGAGCACAGCGTTGATGCAGTTCCCACAAGATGTTGTTCGAGTTTTAAAGGTAATTTTGCAGCACAATAATAATATATTCTACTGATATTTCAGATTGTTACAATAATCTTTTTGACTTTCTTGGAATGAAGTACCTACTTACCTATTGTAAATTTCGTTATTCTCGTAGATTCTAAATACCTACGTTACGTATGATCTTTTATCAATCGCAAATTATATCGAAAAACACTATATTATAGTAATCTTAATCAGGGATTAGTTAGCGCTGATATATTTACGTCTTAGAACAAGACTGTTATTAACCGTTGTATCATGGCAGTATTAATTACTACATGTTACAAATAAACTACACAATATTTAGATAATATAATACGTATAGTAGACGTATAGTCAATCTTGTATACAATGTTCTGGGAGATACAAATGTTTGTATTAGACTCATGTTTGTAGATCAGGGCGGTTCAAAATTAGGAATACGGTCAGGCTCGTTTGTGGAATGTGAGCTCAATTAAGAAACAGCCGTCATTGTCCTGAAAACTCTGTTTACAGGCTGTAACACGGAGATTGTCAATCTGTAGATTTTATCCATAGACAACTATTTAGCTTATTATTATGTTTGTAACAAACCGAATCTTATCTAAGGGGTAAACAATTTTATGCAGAAAATATATTTTATAAAAACAAGTAATTCTTTTCAATAACGATGATTTTACAATAACAATATCGAGTAGGTAGGTATCAAAAAGGTTTTTCCAATAAGACTATTCACTTAAAATCAATAATTATTATAGGGAAACAATCATCCATATGCAGTCATGATCTCATTGACTATTCAAAAACTTTAACAATACTATTCTAAGAAAGTTATAATGCATTCTAATCTCCAATCGAGCGCAAATTCACCTATAATATTAAATTCAACTCTACTACGTTCCGATTCCCGATTGAATACAAATTCAACATTGCAATAGACCAGAATATAACTTTATATCAATTTTTATGTATCATCATTACATTCGAAGCCCGTAATAAAATATTCGTAATCACATAAAAAGTGACAAAAATGGTGGCACATAAAACGTCCTTGTTACGGCCGGTTACGGATTAAAACGAAGCAAAATTAATGGCGCGATATTTTTTACTTTGTGGCGTAAAGTGATATGGACTTGGAGCACTTTTTATTGGGGGTCGAATCAAATCATTTTTTGGGAATTTTTATTGGGTGTTTAAGAGTAGAGCTCATAGTTGCATATACAACTATTATAGAGTCAATTCACAATAACATTACCTATAGTTGGTTTAAATTGTCGCCACTGCATTAAGTACACTAAAGGTATGCCAAAATTCACCAATAAATTCCTATTCAATTGCGATATAGTCCTGCTACGTTTAAACGTATAAACGTTGTATCTGTTTGTTAAATATAATTTTGCAAAAGATATCATATTGATGTTCCTACTTGAGTAACACTAACAGATTACTAAATAGTTCTCCACTATGACTTTAGTGCTCCTTTTTGTTATTAATTATTCATTTCTTTATTTTTGTATAATATTTTTTAATTAATTATTCTATCGCAAGCTTCTTATTTATTTTTATGTATATTAATGTTACATTTTCACTATCTTTCTTACATTAAGTAATTGCGATGTAGGTACCTCCTAAAAAACTGCTGCAGGTATTTCCTAAAAAACTGCTTGAAATAAGAGACATTCAGTCTTAATTATTTACAGGCGGTCACACAATTACTGGTTCATCTATTCGGAACAATTTGATTATGGTACTTTGTTGTAATTAAACTAGATAATTAAGTTCTAATTCAGTAATGGCTCCGTGATTGCATAATTAATTATTTGTACAAGGATACTCATTGTAGTTAGAACTTAGAAGTCACTTGACTGATAGAGTATTTTTATTGTAGGACTAATTAATGGTAAATGATTTTTTAGGGATTGCAGATTATTAAAAAAAAAATGGCATTATTCATTTTATTAATCGTATATCTGTGTGTATGTGAGATATATCTGCAATATTCATAATATTATATTATATCAAGATTTATGACGGAACTACTTAAGCAGATAAAACGCTTTCAATAACATTACGAGAATAAACATAACTTTATTTGAAATAAAAGCAGTAAATGGCTTAATTCCAACAATAATTACACGATTTTTTACTGTTTGTAATTTATATTTATTTAAAACCCAACGCAAACGAGGATCATTAATTTTAACATGTAAATGTTTATCCATCTGTAGATAGCTCCCAAACGAATGGAGCTATTTGAGCGTATATATTTAAAATACTTTTGTGTTATGTCTTCAGTAGAAAATATAATATCATTTATCTCGTAGACTTAATTCAACTCCCACTGGGACCGTGTCAATTTACGATACCAATCCTTGTCAGCTTTTATTTTTCATATAGCCGATTTTTCAAACTTCGGTTAAAACATATACGTACAATAAAGTATAAAATTTATCACCTGTAATATAAAAGAGCAATTATTAGAGCACATTAATTTTGAAATGGTTGTTTAACATGATATTCGAGGAATAAATTTTAATAAATTTTAATCAAGGATTCGAAATTGGCCCTTCTAAATTGGCTTAGGTAATATTATTTCTATTTTTTTTAAGATTATGTTTAATTGTTACATTTAACGCGTGTATTTGTGCGAACTGATATAAAACTAGTATAAATAGTATTTTATTTTTATCTAAGTAGTCATTTTTTTCAGCCCTTATTCAAGCTATTTACATGAGCCGTCCCACATACTTTACTTGGCATGTGCTCTTTAGTTGTACACACAGAAATCCCTTCAACAAATGGGTCTTGAAACACGCAATGTCAGCGGTTTAACAAAAGCCGAGGAATTATTGTGAAACTAAACACTGTATAAATGAATGGACGTATAAATAGAACGGTCTGGGAGGCTTTTAAATCCTAATAGTTCTTGACAAGTAAACAAGAATTGTTTGAAGAAGTTGAAACGTATTTCTGTTTTCATATAAATTGTGTAGTGAATAGACTTTTCTTTTATACCTATATCCTTTATTTTTATAATAATTTTCCGTTGGTCTTCGTTCCGAGTTATATTACAAAATAAATGATGAATTTCATCATGATTACACTAAAATTAAGTGAACTGTTTTTAAAAATAAGCATAGGTTTAAAAAATGTGAAATTGTATTACTTACAAATACTTTGTATTTTAAATATTTGTGCGATATCCCTTCTATATCTATGTGAATAAAGGTCTAACTTTTATAACATATGACCTATACGTGCCTTAAATTTGCTTCAGACGTAAAATTATTGTCAACCAACAGTTGGCTCATATTTCTAACGCTTTCAAACCTAGAATTTTTATGCTCTTGCGTATAAATGTAAGATGTTTATGGATTTTCAAAGATTTTCATACTATTTCAGAAATTTATTCAGGCATTAATTGAGGATTTCTTGATTTAAATATAAAAAAATACACAAACACATTATTTTTATTCTATGCAAATTCTGCGGTTACAATTCTGTTCTCATTTAGATGATGGTTCAGATAACAGCTCGAGCTTATCCAGGGCCATCGCTACTTCACCCAAAAACTATGACGAAATTATATTTTACGAATTACCTACCTACCTATATAAAAAATCTAATAGTTCTACAAATCATTTCGTGTATGAATCGAACTCATACAAAATTTATTATTAACCCCACAAAACAATCAATTCTAGTCCATTTATATGAAGTCCTATATTGCGCGCCTTACCACAATTCATATTAAATCTAAGCAATATGCCAGTTCAAAAGACGGATAAAGTTCCAAAGCAATCCTCTAACTTATATTAGAGGCTTCGTTTGAGTTAAGTCCTCACTTAGTTATTGCTCGCTTCAGTACTTTCTAGTTTGAATAGTTTAACTGGATGTAAAATATAATAAATGCTTTTTATACGCTTGAGATAAACTTTGTAAAGTTTAGAGTGACACTGAACAGCATACTTATAAAAATTGTTTGAAGAACATTTCAGCGTCAATAAATAGGGAACATTTTGCATGGGTATATTTTTCCAGTATTACAATTGTGTCTTTCAAATTACATCATCTTGTTTTTTCAGTCAATAATTATTTATTTGATTTATATAGGTATCTAACTAGTAACTATTATGTAATCTGTGCTAAAATCTTAGAAGATATACGTATTGATTCCATTTTAAAATAGCAAAAAGTTGAAGTATATGTATACTGTTCTATCTAGAAAAAAATGCGCTTCTAATTTTATTAAAGTACATTATAGCTATAGGTGTTAATTAGGTAATCGACAAAACTAGAAAGACACTACATACATCTTAAAATGTAGTTATAACCCGACCTATTTTGGAAGTATCAATAATTACAATCACACGTACTAAAGCAATTCTTCTGTTTCAGACACTGGATGAATGGTCCTTCGACGTATTTGCGTTACACGAGGCATCAGCGGGCTACCCCGTAAAGTATCTAGGATACGAACTGTTAAATAGATACGGCATGATACACAAGTTTAAGGTATGTTTGTCGTTGTGGTATGAAATTAGTTTTTATAAGTCTAGTCGAAAAGAAACAATATTGCAATAAATATATGAACATTTTAAGGATTGGGAAAAAAGTATAATAAAGCTTGGATACATAGGTACATACACATTATAATATGTATATTTACGCTAACATAAACATATTATAATACCTACCTACCTACTGAGAACACTTTAGATATATACGAATATAATAATATCTATGACATAATGTTCTTACGGTGTCTATTTGATATCTCTGTCGATTTGTTTCGGTATACTGTAGTATCTAGTTTCATGTACATAGTTATATACAAGATAAAATGTTGTTTTTATAGAAATACTAGCGACCCGCCCTGGCTTCGCACGGGTGCAATGCTGATACTAAATACACTACAGAAAAACTGTGAACGTTGTACAATATAAAAACATAGCGGCCCGCTCCGGCTTCGCACGGGTATAAAATATATTGCCGGGCGGCCGGCCGGTACCGCCGCAAACGCTACGTCCCGCAATTTTTGAATCTGTAATATCTTCGATTATTTTTCCGACCCAAATATCGACCAATAGAATTGCACCATTCGACGTCACGTGGTACAACCTACATGTTATTATACTGATAATTTTTTGAAAATTTTCTCTGGTAGTTGACGTCAAACTGACAGGTTGAATTCAATTGTGAAATTATTGGCCGACATTTGGGACGGAAAAATAATCCCCCGAATACCACACGAGCTTCAAAATTATCGGGTATTTTCCGATAGGTTCGTTGTGCCAATCAAATGAAGGAGTCAAGTTTTTCAGGTTAAAAAATCACGAGCGCGAAGCGCGAGTGATTTTTCCTGAAAAACTTGACAACTTTATTTGTTTGCAGGGAACCTTGAGGGAAATGCCAAATAATTATTATTATAAGTGAAAATATTCGATAGATAGATAGATCTATATTAAATGAACAATGTATTCAAGGTATTTAATTGGTTAAGGATTAATGCTGTATTGGTTAAAATCGCTTCGAAAATTAGCCATTATTTGTCGTAAAAAGTAAATAACCAAAATAAGTTATTGTGGGTTATCCATAAGAGATAGGCATATACCATCGCGGACTTTTCTGTAGACCTTTTCAATGTGTATAAATACTTAGTACATTATTTTGATAAAACTCGTAGGGTTCAGCCTGCGTTTGCAATGTAAGCGGAAAAAATGTAATTTTTTACGACATCACATTAGAAACCTCAAAAATAACAGTACTTCTCCACTATTTAATGGATGTTATTATACATATAAACCTTCCTCTTGAATCACTCTATCTATTAAAAAAAACTGCATCAAAATCCGTTGCGTAGTTTCAAAGATTTAAGCGTACAAAGGGACATAGGGACAGAGAAAGCGACTTTGTTTTATACTATGTAGTGATCTAGCATAGTATTTTAATATAGAAATATGCACTTTTCAAGAACAAAAATAACAAGGTTCGTTATTTCAATATCTCTTTACGTTTTACAAATCTTTCCGAACAATAAAAATCCCTTTCTACCGCTGCGCTCATCATAAAAAGAGATTCATACTATGAAATATGAGATACAAAAGTTATTTGAACCTGGAACAAAACTCTAAATAAACATCTATTAAAATCGTTAATAACTTGTAACTTTTAATAGACTCCGATAACTCGTTAAAAGTTTTTTTATCAGACACTTCTGAATTCTTCGTTTGTAGCGCGCATATTTCGTAAAAGTATTTTGTATTCCCAAAAGTATTGAATTCGTGAGATGCTTAAAGAAATAATTAATAAGTTGAAAAATTATAAGCCACCTCTAATGTTGGAATTTTATCTTGAATATTCGTGTAAACGGTTATTACTTTCAAGAGAAACTTTGTGGAAAATTTCAATCTTGAACATTATGAAGACTTAGCATATGCAAAGAAACTTTTGTCTCAGCTCTTACGTTAAATGTTTATAAACATGTGTTGTTGAAACTTGTGAATGATGGTGAATAAGAGAATAAGATTTTAGTTTATTTTAGGACATATTCCCTTTACTTTATAAAATGCGTGAAGAATTGAGCATACCTAGGAAATCTTACGTTAAAAAGTTAGTTGCTTCTGAAATAGAATTGTATAAGTTTTAAATCAATTTCACTTTACTGAGGGGCTTGCAATATTTTTTTTCGATTCACTATAATATATCTGTGATTGATATCTTGGACCAAAACAGGAGTACAATAATAACATGCAGCTTACTACTCTTTACATTTTACAATAGCTGTTATTACCTATTGTTATAGATATAGGTACAATTGAAGTTGAATTACATATAGTCCAGGATCCTTCGCCCAATTTTGCAAGTGATTACTATCAAGCTAATTTTCCGTGAGTAGCTTTATTTTGATGAGAAGCCCAATAATTTCATGTACGAAACTCTCGATTGTGGTAGCTTACAGAGGTAACAAGGATAAAATTTTTTGATTTGATGGTTCTCAAATATTTATTATATTATATTACTCAATTTTTTTTCACATTTTCATTACAACGTAAAAGTAACTTTATGAAATGGTGCAATGGCGTTTTTACAACCCTATTAGAGTGATTTTCTTGAAAGACAATATCATTTATCTTCTTTACTCCCTATCAGATTGGCGCTTTTTTATCAACATTATCTGTGCAGTTTGATTGATTGAGATGCCTTCGTTTATTTATTAGAAAATGCATTAGAATTGAAAACTTAAAACGAAACAATACATGGAATTTATGTATATTACATATTACATAAAATTTCTACTATAAATTCTGCCAGATAGACATTTAAATTAAAAAATAAATCATACTATTAAACAAACACTTCGAAATAATTATTAAGCAGTTGATCCAAAAAAAGGTAATTTATTATGCATACCTAACTGAATGCAAATAATACGACGAAAATTTTGGAAGTTGTATTGAGAGTTGAAAAATTAGGTAGTTCAACTTACTCGACAATTATTTCAACTTACTTGCCTGTGAATCTCGTTTACCACAGTTCTTATACCATGACTATTCTTACAGGTCCAACCTCCAACGCTAGAGAATTTCCTCAGTCGGATAGAAGAAGGCTACTGCAAGTTTCACAATCCATACCACAATAATCTGCATGCAGCTGACGTTGCTCAAACTGTGCATTATATGCTGTGCCAGACTGGGCTCATGGTACGTAAAGTTTTACCCGACTGCGAAGGGGGGGTTATGTTTTTGAATGTAGATAGGTATATGTATTGCTTAGGTATTATAAGTTCTTTGAGCACAGGACTCAGGTGAAACTTGATAGACATGCTTTTACATCGATGATAATATAATACTTCTTATAAATATGGATTAGAATAATTTGTAATATACTAACGACCCGTCCCGGCTCGCTCGGATGCAATTATCCATGTACCTTCCTCTTGAATCTCTATCTATTAAAACACCTATTATTTTTGTTGATAAATCTTTTGCATTAAGATCATATTCTATCTTTTTAAAAGTGAATCTGTCCCTAATGGCAGATGTTTTCCTGGACATAATTAAGAAATATAATATTTCCAACGTTTTTAAAAAGAAATCAAGAATCAAGGGTATTAGATTCCAACCCTCCTAAACTTGTCACAAGCGCCGTTTGATTTTTTCCAGTGAAAATCGGACATGATTAAAAACACTAATTGTTAAAGTTGATACGAAAAAAATGATGTGTCTGTCTGTATTATCATCATAGTATGATTCGTATAGGGGTGGAAATTTAATGGATAAGCCTTATTATTTTACAATTCAGACTTTTCTTCATTTATTTTAATATGTACCTGGAGTATATAATATATTGTTTAAGAGTAAAATATTTATTTAATTAGCCTTATAATTTTGCTTCTGCGGCCTTCCTTAATACATTATAATGCATTACTTCATTCGTTGTTGAGACTAAGTAATGCAGTTGACCTCTCCCATTATTACGCCATAAATTCTGTACCCAATCCGTCTAAATTCATGAATACTGTAAAATCTCGACAATAGTTCATTGGACGGTATTGGCAAATGCCCAAAACATCAATTCCGTTCTTCAGAATGTCCCTACGACAAGTGTTGCAATTTGCGTAATTTATTCAAACTAACTCGCCTTCATCTCCATACATATTAAAGTAAACCGTCTTTGTTTTATGTTCCTAAAGGAATTTTTATTCTTTTATACGCTCATGAATTCTCTTTGGAGAACATCCAACAATATTGTTTCATTCGATATGCTTTTATGGGATTGTAATTAAATCAAGCGTATTTAATTTAACAAAGAATATGCAAAATAAGTGTCATGTCAGTCTTAATTGATGTTTCACCCAAGCATCGGAATTTTATTTCTTTTCGTTTAAATAATTAGCTGTTGTAAATACATATTAGATTGCCTCTTTTCTCACTATAAATACTTAGAATTTAAATTATGTTATGAATAATAATAGTTTCTTGGATTGATCAAATACCTATAACTATATAACTGTGCCTAAAATAGGTAGATTTTTTGACAAAATATACAAACATTTTGTACCAAATCCTTACCCTATCATTTTTTTAATGGTCTCAACATGATAATGATCTTCCAGAACTGGCTATCGGATCTGGAAATCTTCGCCACGCTGGTAGCGGCGATAGTCCACGACTTCGAGCACACGGGCACCACGAACAACTTCCACGTCATGTCTGGTTCGGATACCGCCTTGCTGTACAACGACCGTGCTGTGCTGGAGAACCATCATATTAGTGCTGCTTTCAGGTAGGATCTTTTGTTTTTGTTTCTTTTATAGTACTATATTATACTATATAAGTCTATCGTGCCTTGAACTTAAAAAATAATACAGAAAAGATAGACCTCTTTCAGTGCATTTACATCAAACGAGTGAAAGCTCACTATGAATAATTCTTTTAATGTAAACAGGCGTAGAGCGTGTATGTTTTTACTTTCGTTGTTCTTAGTGCGTTCGAAAAGATTATATGAAATGTTCTTATTTCACTAAAAAATCACGAAATAATGTTCTTGCAGCTCTAGCTCTATGTTCATATTTTGATCTAAATGCAGCGTTCCATTATAATTATCAGGAATAGTTACTAAAACTCTACAGAAATTAACGTAACGTCACTTAGGAAGGTAATCTTCATCACGTTTGCAAGAAACATTATCATGAAATTTATAGGCAATTGTTCTATGTAACTTCATTTGTTGTCGTATTCAAGTAATTCGCTAAGCTCGACTGCTGAGATGTCCATCGAGACAAATAATTGATAAAATTTTTCATTCTCTCAGTGCGAAGCTATTTGATATTCCAAAAACTTCAGTAGCAACAATAGTGACATTTTCGTCCCCTTCAAAGCTAAACGATAAAAATTCCGAATATCTCACGAACAAGAGACTGGATTTTTTGCAACGGGATATAATTTCCCCCGGGGTCTCGCTTCTTTTAACACTTTGTGAACGCTAAATCGAATTTGCGATACTTTATTGGCGTCTATAAATTCAACATTATAAAATCAAGATATATTTTCTGTGTTGCGACGAAATGCATTTGTTTTGATGGAGGAAATTTATAGCAGTTTTTAACGATCGAGCAAACTTTGCTCGGTTATACTATTTTCTAAAGAATCTACTAGCTACAAAATCTTGAAAGATCACTGACTTCACTTCACACGTTACAAAGAAGCGACCACTCCACTTTACTGTGCATTTTATATCATAATTTTATCTCTTATATTCATTTTTCACTGACTTGCAAACTCTCTAGAATATTAATTAGAAACATGAATACTCTAACTCAATTATTGCCCTTGAATATACGAGAAAATGGCATCATGTAAATGGGTCTTTACTTACGTAAGATTTTGGAATATAATTTTGATTGTTATTAAGTAACAAATACATACATATATATATATATGTATTTACAGTCTTCTGCTTAAGCAGAAGACTGTAAATTTCAATATCTTCACCAACATAACATTACACAAGGTCGGCATTTAAATTTGTAATTGAATTTAACCAAAATTGATATACGTAAGATCAATGAATTTCAACAAGAGCCTTTGAAAATGGTTGTACCTGAGGGCTTGTTGCTTATTGGAAATTAGTTTTCGGCTTTTACGTAAGTGGTACTATTTGCTTTTGAGTGTTTTTGTTTGTTTGTTTAGTGATGAAAATTTAATTAATTTTATTGAAAAACGACTGAAGGTTAATTGGCAATAGGTACAATTTTCGACACTTCTATAAAGACCGTACCTATCGTAGAGACATATAATTTCCTATTTTCGGGTAATTCCTAACTTGGGTAACATAATAATATCTATACCTAGTCGATAAACATAAGGAGATAGATACTTCTGCTCGGTATGGTTATAAAATACATTAACAAAGAGAAAATATATCGATTTATTAATAAGTCACCAATTACATACACCTAAGTATACATTAAAAATAATTCTACCTCCCTCATATAAATTGGGACCAATGAAACGATTTTTAATTAACATTAATTTACGCAACGAAGCCAAAAAAATGTTTTAATTACCGTAATTTTAATTAAAACATTGTTACCAGAAATCGTTATATGTATTTATAACTAGCTTCCGCCCGCGACTCCGTCCGCGCGGAAAAATTAAGAAAAATTAAGATTTATTTTTTTTCTACGTATTTTTCCGGGATAAAAAGTATCCTATTTTAGGGTACGCGCAGACTAGACGCGCTCTCTGCGTTCTGCGTTCCGCGTTCTGCGTTCTGCGTTCCGCGTTCTTTGTAATGTGAAGGATCTATAGCGCCGGCGCACACAGAACGCAATTAGACCGCGGCGGTCATTCGGAACGCTTGCGTTCTCGCGTTCTCTGTACAGAATTACAAAGAACTCGCGTTCTCGCTATGGCTGGTCCGTCTTCTCCAATTGGTATCTTGTTTTTCTATTTCAGATTTTACATAGTCATGTAACTCATTGAAGCTATTTATTGACATTCGAAAATAAATATAAAATCTCTCTTCATCTTGAAGCAGCTCAGGGATAAGAATACTAAATCCTCCCATATCATCTCGTTTCGTGTTGATAGGGTGTACCCAACATTTTCTACTTTTTTTTGACTCCTCTAGACTCCACAAAAACAAGGCTTCATCTTCGGAAGATGAACTTTTGAGAGACATGTTTCTCGTGCGGAGAGTCACGAAATAGAACGCAAATGTCTTGAACGGCTCCTGTGTGCGCTAGAACGCAGAACGCAGAACTGACGAACGCAGAACGCAGAACGCGGAACGCAGAACGCTGTATGTCTGCGCGTAGCCTTATGCCTAGGATAATAAGGTATAATTATACCAAGTTTCATCGAAATCGAACCGTTAGTTTTTACGTGATGCCTTCACATACAGACAGACAGACAGACAGACAAAAAAATTTTTAATCACATATTTGGGTTTGGTATCGATCCAGTAACACCCCCTGCTATTTATTTTTTCAATATTTTCAATGTACAGAATTGACCCTTCTACAGATTTATTATATGTATAGATTAGCTTTTAGCATAAAGTCGTAAACAGGCTAATTTTACAAGGAATTGAGTATTTGAATTAAATTTTTTTTTGTGATAAATGGAAAGATTATATATTAGTTTTATAACAAAACTGTTTTTATTTTTATTTTTTTGCAATAATTCAAAAGTTATTTCAAAATAAAAATTAGTCTTTGAATCCAGTACCGAAGACACGCCGACAACTCCCGAAGCGTCACCTGACCGCGTGTGACGTCATAATGTTAGTTTTCACTTTTCACTCATTACAGTTGATAGAAAAATAAATATAGTTTGAAAAACTAAACAGGATAATAAGATAAATTCATGAAATTATTGTATTGTTACCGGGTTTTTATAAGTATACAAAATTTAAATTAAATCCGTCTGTTTATAGTGGGTCTAAATCGAATCGAAAGGAGAATTGGTTACATACAAACATATGTTTTAAGCTGATCCTGGCGATCCTTATCAGGATAAATTTATGATATTATTGTATTGTCATCGGACCTTGATAAGTGTTCAAAATTTGAACAAAATCCGTGGGTCAAAATCGAGCCGAAACTTCGAAAGGAGTCGGTTACATACAAACATACAGGTGAAGCTAATAAAAGCGTGTTAATAATAAATAGCTGTGTTTTACCTGAAAATAAAACACATATTAAATACTTACCTATATTTGAAGCTTACTTCATTGAGAAGGCACCTAGCTTTTTCCGCCTATTCTTCCCTCTCTTTCCGTTGTATGTATGCTATCTCTCTCGCACACCTCTCCACCAGGTGGCGGGGCGCACGATAATGTCGGGCGCTGGATGTTTTTCATTGAGTCGAAATCCACAACAGGTGGACGTTAAGTGTAAGCTTCAAATATAGGTAAGTATTTAATATGTGTTTTATTTTCAGGTAAAACACAGCTATTAAACACTTGACCGTAATTTGAAGCTTACTTCATTGAGACCTGCTTGTTACCCACCTGGTGTACAATATATGGACGCCAATGTGAATTTGAATACATAAGTAATTACTTATTTCTTTATTTGAAAGAGTAAGGTGTGCAGATAGTATACCTACCAATAAATCACACAAATTTTTATATTATATAATATATTAACAATCCCAGATGAAAAGTTAATCAAATAAGAACCAAAAAGTTAATCATAATGATTAAAAGTATTAGAACTTATGAGATTGGTTCAAGCGTACCTTAGTTAACCTTTTGGGCTTGAAAAGTTAAAGTTACTACAATTTTCACTATCTTTAGTGTAAATCTGCGAAAGCGCCAGTAACGACTTTCAATTACGCATTTAGATGTTACTTACAAAATGAAGCAACAGCTGATCCCGACGAGGCAAAAATACCTCAAACTCAAACCTTTATTTATTCAATTAGAACTCTGTAGAAGCACAATTGAATCATCGTAACATAGAATTACCACCTTTCTCAACTCACACAGTTTTAACCCAACCTGCTACAAGCGGACAAGAAGAGAACTTGGTCCTTACTTTTGGGGTCAGAAATAAATTTAAAAGGTCACCCCTTGAATAAGGCAATAAAATATCAAAACAGGTAAACGGTTTTAATTATAATACAGATTTTTAACATCCAACCAAACCGTGCGGTATCTATTAATGTTTAGAGCCAACGCCACCAATCATAATCTAAACACGGCTAGTACTTTCAGTACAATGCATGAATTATTTATTTAAAACTGATAGGTCATAAACTCTGTACTGGAAACAAATATACTGAACTTAAGAGACTAAAATGATAAGGAGCTTATCCGTGTCCCAAAACTGCAATTACTACAGCCAAGTACGTTACTTTTAATCAATTCGGTTTTAAGATATAATTATGATTTACATCAGAACTTTATACCGAAAGCCTCGGGACTACATAACGTGACTTATCTTCTTATACTTATATAAAAATGAATCGCAAAATGTGTTGGTAAGCGCATAACTCGAGAACGGCTGAACCGATTTCGATAATTCTTTTTATATTTCTTGAAGTACGAGGATGGTTTTTATGTAGAGAAAACGTAAGTACCACGAGCGAAGCCGGGGCGGACCGCTAGTTTATAATAATAGTGTTTCTGCACAACACTAGGCAGTCAACAGCTATATGAACGTCAGATAGGCACAGAGCCAAATTTATCCAGTCAGTAACAAAGGATTTTAACTATAGTTACTTTATTCTAATTCAACCAACTACTACTAGCTACTCCGTATGTCTTTTGGATAGACGGAGGCAAATAGGATTTTTATTCCAACTATATCATTTGATATTTTGAAAATGTACTCCACATTTTCATACCGTCAGAATCATTTTGCAGATTATAGTGGTGCAGCACTGACCACTGTCTATTAGGTGGCTGATGCTGCTGACCGGGCCTTCAGTTCCGCTTTCCAGAATACCTTCACCCTTCTAGGTGTTACTACTACTGAAATAGCGGTACTCTATCGCGTCGTTAAGGTCTCTAACTGACTAGGATTTCTCATATTATCGTAACAACCCTTGCTCGTTCTAACGAGGATAAATTATCGCCAAGGAATTCTGCTGCAGGATAATGGCAAGAGAGATTATAAGCTTAACTATGCATTATTATGTTAAGGAATATGGTGGGTTTTGAATACTATCGTCGTCTGAAAGTATCTCCTTTCGATTAACTGCATTAAGTATGCAGATCTGATCCCATCTTTGTTCCGTAGGAATGCTACGACAGTCTAAACGTTACACTGAACAAAGAAAATTGCCCTGAATATAGTCGGTTGTTCCAACATCCGTAATATGGCTAGCCTAAGGTTAGTTATCCCTTGATTGTAACTGCTACCAATGGAGGCATTGCTCTTGTGTTGTCCACAGTTGTGCGAGTGCAAAAATGAAGAACTGAGCTCGTGGGGAGCTATGTCGAATGAATCTGTGTTAAGATTATGACAGTATAGGACAGTTAGCTGTGGATGCGAAGACAGGACATTACTTTATTCATCCGTAAACACGCGAGGCAGCCACGGACAGCGATATAGCAAGAACTATTAAACTAGCAAAGTTTAGTTCGCTTACCAGACTTTGTCATGTTTTAAATGCAGTATATCCTCTGAATAGCATTGCATTTATGACTATTGATAAACTTAATTCACCCGTAAACACGAGAAGCAGGCACGGATAGCGATATAGCAAGAACTAAACCAGCAAAGTTTAGTTCGCTTACCAGACTTATATTTTAAAAGCCGTATAGCCTGTACATTTCATTTATTGCCCCCCCCCCCCTCAAAGCAAAGAAATGAGAAGTCATTTGGCAGAGCTTTCTCGTTAAGGGTAGGGGTTCCAAGTAATATCTAATAATAAGAGGCTTTTGTTTGGAAAGATTGACTTTCCGTTATTTATCCTCTATCCTATGTAACTCAACAGTCAGTATTCTCGGCATTCGTTGAGTACTTAAACGTTTTACGTTAATAGTTGTATACAACTTTATTATACAATATAATAATCCTGGTGGGATGACAAAAAAAACTTGTCTAACAAACGATTATCCTAATCCCTCGGCGATTTATTGTTTGAGCCCCGAAGAAAAATCTCATGGGTGCAATAATGAGGTCAAATGGGTTGAAAAACGAGTCAAATAAATTGCCTACAAGACCGGGCAACTAAAATAGGCCTATGAGAGGTCAACTATACGTAATCAATCGTCATTTGTTACATTCAATCGCTTTGCGATTAAAAAATCTCTTCCGATGTTTGTATATGAAAATTGGTCGGCTAGTGCCATTTAATTACGATACCAAACATACCGTTGACACAAGGCTTGGTGACAATCCTCGAAACCACCGCCACAAATCATCTGCGAGATGATATTTGATCCGACTCGCCTTCCTTTGATTAGGCTTTGCATTGGTAAATACAATTTGTTCAATTCCAATTTCCATAATTGGTAAACCAATGGTGGTTTCCTGATTCCTGAAGCGTAAACTTTTAGGATACGAAGTATCAATTTCATGCGCCCATTATTTGACGTATCTAACCTTTATTGTATTTATTAGGTCATTTACTATACTGCCCACTGTGAAGTAGATTTCAAAACCTTTTTCTACCTACCTTAGAAGAGTGAAGATCCGATACGGTCATATCCAAAACTTCTTTCGTGGGTCCTCGTTGACAAAAGCAAATATCTATGATCATTTTAATGATCAATCCTTTGTATATTTGCACCAATCGCCATTAAAGCCCCGCGAGGGCTGATATATATTTGCACCATTTCCCCGTGGGGACGGTTGTTATGAAAGCCCCGCGAAGGCTGATATATATTTGCATTTTGCACCATGTCTCCGTGAGGTACTGTTGTAATCAAAGCCCCGCGAGGGCTGATATATATTTGCACCATTTCTCCATGAGGGACGGTTGTAATCAAAGCCCCGCGAGGGCTGATATATATTCGCACCATCTTTTCCGTGAGGGACGATTGTAATCAAAGCCCCGCGAGGGCCGATATATATTTGCACCATTTCCCTGCGAGCGACAGCTGCGCGAGGGATGTTTGTAACTAGAAATAAGTAGGGCCTGCCAAAAAATGCTTAAGAGACAGCCTGCGAGGGTGAATTTGACCTGGCTAACCCCTGCGAGGAGTAGTGGCCACATTTATGTATTCTGCTTCGAGCAAGAATACACCTTAGTGCTAATATAAAAATAGCAGTAAATAATCATTTAAATAAT
>CAJQZN010016237.1:0-11978 GCA_907164685.1 Colias eurytheme | reverse complement strand
AAAAAATGTCAAATTTGTTTGAATATAGAACATCTCAGCAAGTGTACACACTGAGTTTTCCTTGAATGAAAATAATAGAAGACATAAGATAAACAACTGATTTTATTTATATTAAACTTTTCGACATCTAAGCGTATTTAAACAGAATGGCAATTCACTGGAGCTTGAACAGCCTGTCTCTATAACGAAGTTCTCCAGATCGGACCTTCGCCTCGCGGTCCGAGCGCTCTTTATGCATCATGTATCCATACAAAAACATTGGGATCACAATAGCTCCGATTCCAAAAAGAGCATTCCTGCGGTTCGGTTGAAAATGTTCAAATTGCGTAACTTTCATAGAAATAAATCTTTGATGTCCTTCGTCGAACTGAAAGGAAGAAAAGTTAGTAATTATTCATAGATCTCAATAAAATGCTAAATAATAAATTACGTAATGAAACTCACAACATAACCAGCCTCCGCAGCGTGTTTGAAAGGGTTTGTTCTTTGTTTTAAGAATTCACGGCGTAATTCAGCACGCCTTGCGGCCTGCTTTTTGATGAGGTTGAATTCGGCTTCCGATATTCCATATTTCTCGGCCATTTTAGCACCAATTAGATATAGTTCTTTTACAAATCCATACAGCCTTTTTGCTATTTACAATAATGTCAGTCACCGTATGTGACATTTGGATTTTGGAATAGGCAAGTGTCATATACGTTTGACAATGTTTAGATTAGTGATGTATGAAGTCGTCTTGCCCAGATATCACTATCAATGTTCTTTATGGTCATATCAACGTTTTAAATATATATTAACGCATTAAAAAAAATCACTGACTTTCTTAATCAAAATCTTATATTACTATTACGTTGAAACTGCGCTCGTTTTTTATTGAATGATTAATTATTTATTATTTAAGGCTTATATTCAGTATAGTAAGAACATACTTAATTTCTATTGGCTAGAAAGGACTAATCCTTACTTGATTTATTGAAAAGAAATAGTTTTAGATATTAAATTATTTAAACTTGTAATAATCTGTAAAATAAACAAAAAACCGGAATAATCTATTCGACAACACTAAACCATAGACAAAGCAGTTTTGTTCATTTCCGGGAGCAGAAGAAACCATCTTTTTGATTCCCCTTGTTGTCGTTGTCAGATCGGCGATTTTCTAAAAAGCCGCAACCATGGGTCGTATGCACGCACCTGGGTAATTTTATTTGATTTTTAAACCGTGTAAAATGATAAGTCTTCCATGCAAAGCAAAGTTTCAGTTTTTCAAGTGGTTTAATAAACTTGGTGAAAACATAACCTATGTTACACATGGCATGCCTTACGAGTGTATTTTTTGTGTTTCAGCAAGGGTATCTCCCAATCAGCACTGCCTTATCGCAGAAGTGTACCAACTTGGTTAAAATCTACCGCTGATGATGTTAAGGAACACATTTTTAAGTTCGGCAAGAAGGGTCTTACTCCCTCACAAATTGGTGAGTAGATTTCGTCAATCCTCCTGTATATAACTAGGTATTCATATAATTTATGATTTAATTAATTTGTATTATATTTTCCACGCTAAGTTTAACATTTCGATTTCCTATATACGAACGACACAAATTTTCTTTGAAAAAACGATGAGGTGTGTAAGATTGTACTGGTGACAAAATTTATAAAATCATCCGTTGTATTTTAATAAGCAACATACCTAGTTATAAAGATTACGTAAATTAATTCTATATCACCACAAAAAATTAACATTCACCAATTTTACAAGTAAAAACATCAGCCACACTATTTTTTAATATTTTGTCTGTTGATAAGCTTCTATACCTCTGTATTCCAATATTACTGCTTTTGCTTTATAATGTACAGATTAGAAATGGTAATTTTAAAAAACAACAAACATACATTAATAGGAAAAGTGTACCTAATAAATTACTAAATGTGTAAAAAAAATCAAAATCTATGTGTAGCTCTAAATTCCTAGATACAGTTAGTTGCAAAGGATGCAATAAGCATCACAATATTATGACTATTTGATTAATATATGCACTTGGATTTATGAGACAGTGTAGTCATGTTTGGAAGTGGCTTATAAGTTATAACAAGCTTCTAAAACCTGCAAATTACAAGAAGCTTTTAAACATCACATCTGTATCTACTAATGATAATATATCTTACCTTTACATTTACGTTTTTTTTGGCAATAATGTTTATTACTTTTATGAATTATTAGAAGCATTTACTAGTGTAAGCAAATAATAGTTACTGTATAGTAACTGTCTTTAGTCATTGTAAAATGTAAGTTAATAAGACATTATGTTTATCTCATAATTTAAAAGATTAAAAATAGATAGAGGTGTTATTTATTATTACCCCTATTTTACCATTATTGTTAGACATTTGTAAACTTAAACATCTTTTAACGCATTTTCTCTACAGGATGAACATGTTACCCTTATCTTAACATCTGTAAATTTAATTTTAATTTTCAAATATCTGACAAATAATAATTATCATTACCAAACCAAGAAATAAGTCATTTTTTAAAACTACCCATCTATCACGTCACATTCATTCAAACTAAATAGGACATTTAAAATTCCAGGTGTCATGCTCAGGGATTCCCACGGAGTGGCACAAGTCAGATTTGTCACAGGCAAAAAGATCCTCCGTATTATGAAGGCTATGGGACTCGCTCCCGATCTACCCGAGGATCTCTACTACCTGATCAAGAAGGCTGTCGCTATGAGGAAGCACTTGGAACGCAACAGGAAGGACAAGGACAGCAAGTTCAGGCTGATTCTGGTCGAGTCAAGAATTCACAGGCTCGCTCGTTACTATAAGACAAAGAGTGTGCTGCCTCCCAACTGGAAATATGAGTCGAGCACGGCGTCTGCCTTAGTGGCTTAAGTTAATAAATTTCTTAAATACACTTGGTGTTTTATTTTAAACTATCAGTAAGGAATCAAAGTTGATAAATGACAGCTTATTCTTTTATTTAAATTCACGATCAAATGCATTTAGGGCTGATTTTTCAATCCTTGGTTATAACTTATTCATCGAATAACGTATTAAACTACCATTTCAAAAATATATTATATTTGTCCGTATTTGACAGTATACAGTGACATTTTAAAATGTTCGTGTAATACTTTATTGGATGGATAAATTTTCAAACCAACGATTGAAAAATCGGTCCTTAATTTTATAGGTAGTTTTGTTCCAAAAATATAGACTTCTGTTATCTGACACATTTCATGTACTACTTTCCTTTACATATCCAATTGAATATTTTCTGAGTTTCAAGACAAGATAAAATTTAAATTACAAAGAGAAATTAGTACATTATCATCTGTTATTATAACATTGATGAATTTATTTTGATATAAGCTGATGTATTTTGTGTAAATGAATAATATGTATTTATCACTTCTATTAATAATTATTATAATAGACTGTTCAACTATAACTAACAATGTAATAGAATTATTAAAGATGTATATTCTTGTCTATGAGTATTTAAATAGGGTGTAAATAGCCTTTATCTATTTTTCAGCATCACTTAATAAAATTTTAATAACAAAATGTGTTTTGCTTAAATACAGACTGATGAGATATAAGTTACTAGAATGATAAAGGACTGTCACACGAAGAAAAATCTCAGCAAGATCAATAAATGAAAGATAAAAATATCAAATATAACATATTTATTAAACATGATTTATTACAATATATTCACATAATATAAACCCACATTTATTACTTATCAATATTTTTTTCTTATAATAATCAAAACATGAGAGAAAGCATAAAAATCTAATATAGATTTGACATAATATACAATTGTTTCTTTATCTATCAACATACAGCATTTAAGGCTTTCTTAAACATAAGGATTCCAATTACTACCATCTTCAGGGTGTAAATTATTAGTTATTAATAGCACGACATCCACAATCCACCATATACCTAAACCCCCTAAAGTTAACAATTTTCCTACAGCTGTACCAGTTTGTCCCAGGCAAAATCTGTCCATGCCAAGAAAACCAAGCAGAATACTGTATATTAAAGTCGTAGTAAAGTAGTGACCGGAATATCTAACACAGGGAAAGCCGTCACGAAGAAAACTTCTGCTTCCATGACACTCGATTCCATCGAGGGCTTTGCACTGTACTTTTGTTTTCTCAACATCCTCGTATCTAACGCCGCCGAATTTGACACAGCCATGTTTCACCGCTTTCTTCGCTGTTTCATTACCTTTATGATCGACAGGCTCGTCACAATCAAGAAATTCTAAAGGTAAAAAACTACATTTAACCAAAGGTCCCAAGGGGCGGTATGGTTCTTTTGAATATGGGTCGCTGTCAGCCACACAAATAGTAAATAATGGTATGAGAACTAATATGAAATGATGCGAATGCATAATTTTAATCTCTATATATTATCATTGCGAATAATTTAACAAAACTTTATTTTACTTTCTGAAAGCAAATTTGTAAGCAATTTTTGATATATCAATAACATGTCAATGTCATATTACATATATGACACAATTTACAAAAGTTGGCTAGTACAAAATATTTAAAGATTTACAAAGAATGAAACTGTGGAATGAAAGAAGATAAGAAGTCAAGGATTAGTATTCACTTTCTATTGAAACGTGTCAATCTATATTAAATAATGTATACTTAGGAACAATTAGCTAAGAAAATATATTGATTGATTATTTACACAAATATTAGAACATGAACATGCAATTAAATTTCCGAACTTTTGCATAATTGTCAATTGTCATTCTGATTGATTTGACATTTTGAGATTTCGATCTTCTTTCGGACTTGTATCATTGTATTTATGTCTATAATTTCCTGTAATGTTTTCATTGTTTCTTAAAATTTGAAATACTGTTGTAATCATGGAGGTGTTTAATAAGTTCTATTCATCTGTGACAAGTACAGTATCACAGTTATCGGGTGTACTACCAGGAAATCCAGTAACACGAGAATTCGAAGCAACTCAGTTTATCGCGAGCGCTGGACCAGGTAAATGTAAATATAAATACTAAACATAGATGTATTGAACAATAGATTTAACTATGTTTTGTTTTTAGGCTTATTATGGAAAGTATATAAAGGCTATAAGAAATCTACAAAGCAGGAAGCATCAATATTCGTGTTTGAAAAGAAACAATTGGACAGATGGTCAAAAGCAGATAGAGATATAATGCTGGACATTTTAAAACGTGGGATCATACAATTGACAAAGTTGCGACACCCACAAATATTAACAGTGCAACACAGTTTAGAAGAGAGCAGAGAGAGTTTAGCATTTGCTACAGAACCAGTGTTTGCCAGTCTGGCTAATATATTAGGGAACACAGAAAACATGCCACAACCTATACCTAGCCACCTAGTCAACTATAAGCTCTATGAAGTTGAGATTAAATATGGTCTCATGCAAATAGCTGAGGGCTTAGCATTCTTACACAATGACGTTAAGCTTCTGCACCAGAACATATGTCCAGAATCAATAGTAGTGAACCAGCAAGGTGCTTGGAAAATATTTGGTTTCGATTTCTGTGTATCGAACCAGAGTCCTCCAGGGGCTGCACCTTATTGGCCGTTCAATGAGTATTGCCAAGCAATGCCAGCTTTAACACAGCCAAGTCTGGATTATTTGGCACCAGAGAATATATTATCTGCATCTCATTCCCCTGCAAGTGACATTTACTCTATGGGCATGCTTGTCTATGCTTTACACAGTACAGGGCATCAGACACTTGGCAACATTACTGGAGATTATACCAAATTTAAAAGGTTCGCTAATGAAATGAGGAACTTGCCAGCGTCAAGGTTGTTGTGTGTTGCGGAGGGTTTGAGGGAATATGTGAAGCTTATGTTGAACATAACACCAGAGTTGCGACCAGATCCACATCAGTTTTTGAAGGTAATATTTATTTTTTTTTAAGTTTAAATGTAAAAAGGAATATTTATTTTAAATTATTGTTTAAGTTTATTGTTATAACTTATAGTACATATTTTAGCTGGGTAAAAGCATTTTAATTCTGATATAATAATGTAACAGCTTGTTCTATATGTTTTAATTATTTAATTACAGATACCCTATTTTGAAGACGTAGGTGTGAAAACATTAAACTACTTAGATTCATTGTTCCAATGGGACAATCTGCAAAAATCACAGTTCTACAAAGGCCTTCCACAGATTATTCAGAAAATGCCTCACAGGATATGCATCTACCGAATATTGCCATGTTTAACTAAAGAGTTTGTTAATCCACCCATGGTACCCTTTGTACTACCTAATGTTTTGTTAATAGCGGAAAACTCAACGAAAGAAGAATACATAAAGTATATTTTACCTGTATTAAAGCCAGTGATGTTAATCCAGGAACCGATACAAATATTGCTGATTTTTATGCAAAAAATGGAGTTATTGTTAAAACTGACACCAGGAGAAGAAGTCAAAACAGATATACTTCCAATGCTCTATAGAGCGTTAGAATCTGACGCACAACAAATACAAGAATTGTGTTTATCGGTATTGCCAACATTTGCGTCACTAATTGATTATCCGGCTATGAAAAATGCATTGTTGCCGCGTATAAAAAAGCTTTGTTTGCACACAAATTATTTGTCTGTGAGAGTTAATTGTTTGCTGTGTTTGGGAAAGTTATTGGAACATTTGGATAAATGGCTGGTGTTGGATGAAATTATTCCGTTCTTGCCGCAGATTCCATCTAGAGAACCAGCTGTGTTGATGGGTATATTAGGTAAGTTCATTATTTGTGTAATGATAGATTGTGAAATATGTTATACTTTTGATTGCCTTGAAATTTTGCATTTTGAGAGTTCCTAGGTTTGAGTTTACATACAACAAAGACGTTATAGAGATTTTTTTAATATCAATAAGTAATTAAAACTCACAGAAATTTTCTACTGTATCTTATATTATTATCAAAATAACATACTTCAAGAAAATAATAATAAATGTGGAATGCAATACTAAAATAAGGTCTAGTAATTAATACATATTTTAACTCATCTAATTCAATTTCAGGCATCTACAAATTAACACTAAGTCACAAAAAACTTGGTATCACAAAAGAAGTAATGGCTACAAAAGTGCTACCATTCCTCATACCACTATGTGTGGAAAACGGACTCACTTTGAATCAATTCAACGCACTAATATCACTTGTGAAACAAATGGTGTCGAAAGTTGAAGCGGAGCATAGAATGAAGTTGGAACAATTGAATTCTATACAGAATGAATCTAAGTAAGTTATTGTAAAACATATTCTTTTGCTAATTCTATTCCAAAACTGCTTTTGCCCTGTGGTCTTTTATATTGCCAGTGCACTGAATCAAACTAATATGTAGAGTATCGAGTATTCATATGAGGAATATTATTCACACGAATAACAAAACACGCCATATATAATTTGTATGTTAAAAAAGAGCGTGTGTGCCGAGCACACGTGTCAGAAGTGAAACTTCTTACCAATTTTCAATTAGAAGTTATGTTGCATATTGTAATTTATTTACCAGGGTAATGGAACAAGCGCTAACTTCAGACACGCTTGTATCAGCGTCGGGGCCACAAACGGACATCGACAAAATGTTCTCTGGGCTTGGTATAGATCCATTCTCGTTTAGCAAGCCGGTAGAAAAGGAGACAGTGCCTGGTGTTAGCGATAGTGTGTCGTTAAGTATGGAGGATAAGCAACGGTGAGTAGATTTGTAAAGATTGGTTAAAATTGTATGTTATGTAATTACATAGTAAAGATAAAGGTAATTCAGAATAAAATATCTCTAGACATCTTTTTAAAGTCATACTCTATTATAGATTTTGTAATTTGAATCTTTCATTGGTATGATGATACCTACAATAATGGGACAACAGTGTTTAAACAGGATTTTCTTATGATTTATAGGCGGGAATTTATCACACAAAATCTATAAAAATGTATTCAATTAATATTAACCTACCTCTTCTAATTTACACTTCATTGTTATACAATTTAAATAATATCTCCTTAGTATATTTCACTCACGAACAAAATTTCTTTTCAGCCTAACGCAACAGCAAGAAACAGCTCGAAAGTTCTCCCGCCAACCGGCACCAACGGCCATCACCACTCCCAAACCGATCCCACCACCCCAACCCCAAACTATTGATTTAACAAGCTCACTCCTACAATCTAATCTCACTCAGTTGGCAAAACCAATCCCATCACAAAATAATAATTCTATACATATGGGTGGTACTTTAATGGGTACAACCAGCCCGAATAATAATAGTTTTCCAATGGGAAGGAATCCGATTAATCTAATGGGTAATACTGGTAATAGTAATATGGGTAATACGATGGGTAGTAATCTGGGTAATAATCAAATCGGTAATACAATGGGCAGTGGTATGATTAATAATTCAATCGGTAATACAATTGGTAGTAATATGAGTAATAATTCAATCGCTAATACAATGAATATGAATAACAATTCAATCAATACAATGGGTAGTAATCTGGGTAATAATCAAGTTGGTAATACGATTGGTAATAGTAATATGGGTAATAATTCAATGGGTTACGCTTTTCAAAGTCAATTGGCCTTACCGCCAAGTACGGGTTGGAATAATAATACGCCAAGTGGTAATTTTAATAATAAATGGACAGGAAATCAAAGTATGAAACAAGATTGGTCGGCATTTGAATCTCTATTACCGAGTCAAACTCAAAATAATAGTAATAGCAATAATAATCCTAAAAAACTAAGTAACAGTGAAATGATGGATTTACTTGGTTAGTGTAGCCGTTCGTTTGTTGAGAATACCAGTTTCCGCTATCAATAAAATAAGCTTATTAATTATTATTTACTGTCCTCCTTTAACATTTTTTTATTTACATTTTATTATAACGTTTTGGAATTATATTGGCGAACATACATGCTGCTTGATGATGTTTCTTATGATTCTTTATGCGTAACTTTTTCAAAAAATGTATCACAAATTTAAAAAATACTTGGTCCGTCCTGAACATCCTTATGATTCGTTAACATTCCTACATTCAAATGTAAATATTTATTTTGACGAAATGTTAGTATATTGCATCAATTCTCAGAAAAAATACCATTAAATTATTCTCGAATTTACCACCACATTCATGATATTATATTTTCTATCGTAATCATCTATATTACATAATGTATAAACCATGGACGTATAAAAAAAGACGGACGGTATATCGCTTAAACATTGAGTGAAGCCTAGTAATGGCGGCGAAACATCCATGTGTGTGTGCCATGTTGCCATGGCAACAGCTGTCCTGATGACAATGGCGGCTGTATTTTTTTTCTATATTTTTTGCCGTAATAATTTTGTCATTAAAACATAAAAGAAATAACTTGCTTCCCTGTGGAATGTAATCCCTTGTGTTTTGTTATTTAAAATTGTACTGTTGCGGCACCATTTAACCACACAAGACGGCATTTTAAATATTTTTTGTGAAACAGTGACGCAGTTAATCAGTCGGTAGTTCACGACGTAATGGCGGCCGACTAGCTTACTATGGTGAGAGTGTGTGCGTGTTTATTGTCTTTACACGATCGCTAGCTTACTATGGTGGCTTCACGTTGTTTGTTCGTAATACGGTGTCCGTCTTTTTTTATACGTCCATGGTATAAACATATTTTGTCTTATTAGTTTGGAAATGAATTGATACTTTTAACAAAATACTGTGGGATTGATATTATATAATTAAGTTTGTAAGTAAATTATACTTATATTAATGGTAATATTTCCAAATCTTTATTTAGAAATTTATTAAATTCGCCTTGGCTTGTATGGGTTGAATAATTTTAATCATATAAGTTTGATAATTGATATCCAATGACATAAATAGCCCCGAAAGTATTCTGAATAAAATTCGTTCAGAAATTTTTCATATCCGCATTAAATTAAAAAAAAAATTCTGTAAGTAATGTGGTTATGATTGAAAACTACATTCCTATCATTATGTATGTGTACAAAAATATCATTACATATTATAGTGTTGAATGTACTTTTATGTATTAAATTAAGATTACTGTATAAGTTGTTATTTGTATCATGTCGATGGTATTATTAAAAGGTGTAAAGTACTAGTTAAAATGTACATTAGCTTAATAAAATGCTTTAAGTTTATAGTAGGCATTACAGAAAAGACAAGTTTGTATAAAAACTTATTTTATTTCGTTAACAAAATTTTGGTTCACATTTTATGTAGGTACTTAATTTGTATAAATATTTTTATAACTATAGCTTATTTTACCGCCTAGATTTAATAATTATTTATTAGTTTACATACTGTATGTCAATGATATATGTAATTTAATTTTATTCCTGTATCTTATGAATTTATGCTTGTACATTATTTATACATCAATTAACTATGATCTCTTATAAATAAATTATTATTCCACGAAAAATTTATTTTTTATATCTATAACATTATCTTTAAAATAAATAAGAAATATATTACATCTATTGCGTAATAAGTTATATGTGTGCAGCCTCGATCGTACTGCAATAAGCAGGACATTTCAAATTGGTAACTTAAACTTATACTTAACATAAATCACTACATAGTATAAAACAAAGTCGCTTTCCGCCGTCTGTGTCTGTATGCTTAGATCTTTAAAATTACGAAACAGATTTTGATGGCGTTTTGATAGATAGGTACATTGATTTAATAGGAAGATTTTAGAATACAATTTGTTAAGTTTAAGATTGAGGGGGATGCCACAGGCGGAAAGCTAGTCAAAAATAAATTTTAATAACTTCATATCTACGCAAGAAATCTAAAACTACCTCCGTCGTCTAAACGACGCAATTAAAAATACAGCAGCCGTGACAGTCTGTAAAAGACTAGCAATGAAGAAACACGTGCGATACGTGTAGCTGTAACAAACGGCCCAAATCATTATAATAAATGCTACTATAGTATTTGCAGTAGTAACGGTAGCGGTTGTACTAAATTCGTTTAATGTACTACTGTATAAAGATTGTTGTAAAACGCCGCACGTTGCAGTGGCGAGACTGGAAAACATGCACCAAACTACTAGGTAGTTTTTGTTCGATGATAGGGTAACACCTGTAAATGAAATGTCATGTTATTGTCTATGTCATATGGAATTTTTGGGAATTCCCAGTTGTAATATTGAACGATTTTTTACGAAAACGTTTAAAAATGAAAATGTGTATCTACGAATAAAAATGTGAATAGTTAAGTGATAAAAAGTGCTAGAATTTAGACGTTTTTATCATTGTTAATTAAAATGTTTGCTAGTTAGTTTGTTTTATGTTATAAGTTATTTATTAATGTTTTACTTATTTTTGAAATTTTATTTTAATTGTGTATATACTTAGATGAGATATTTTCAATAAGCTTCAACTTACCATAGAATCCGATTGCGCCGCATACACAAAATACAGTGCACAATTTTGCCTTTTCGTTTATATTCTCAGGCAAGAATACGCAAAGAATTACAAAAATCAGAGCAGCTGCGTGCGCTATGGATGTTAACGATGATATCTGAAAAATTATGTAATTGAAAATTTGTTAAATTATCTAAGCTTGCTTCAAATGGTGAATAAAGACGAAGAAGAAAATGAAGACCCTATAATTCATTGAAATGGAATTTGCCATTATTCTTTCCAAGATGTTATTCATTTTCATTATTAACAAATAATTAGCTCAAATTATTTTGTGTTGGTAAAATATTATGGAACGACATTATGTTCATCTGCTGTGCACCTACCTTATTTAATTAAATTACATATAAAATTATCCTACGTTTCGAAAAAACAACCTGGATGCATTGTTTGCGAAATATTATAAAGATATTCATGAGTAAACGAGAGGGAAGAGATTTATAAGATTATACCCACCGTCCAAACATTTAAACTTGGATTCTGCTCCCACATCAACGGCG